>JAAAKG020065230.1:0-17618 GCA_010014905.2 Druon quercuslanigerum
TCTTGTACCTGTGACATGATTTAGCCTGACTCAATTTATGTGGTTATAGTAACCACAGTCCATTTCTCTCTGTGTAGCTTGCTGTAGAGTACATACACATCGGTGTTTTACCTTTGTGTTTACTTGATAGTTTTATTGCCGTTTCAATGATGAGCATATCAACATATTCAGCAGCCATTTTCCATTTTCTCCTGACTCAATGAAATGAGCCGATTCTTGTTCTTATCATAGGCCAAAAATTTCTCATGTGAAGTTGTTGCTGTCATTGTTTCATTGAACAGTACGACAGCAATCGTGTGACTGTGTGCTGACAAAGACGTTCGGCTGATTTTGTTCTTCAAAGCAGCATCATCTGGGTAGTCGTAAAAGACAACTACATTGCCTAGTTTGTATTACTTTGTAATTTATTGCACGTACTTGAATACAATGCAGACGAATGTCTCTCGCTAATGCCATAAAACTCGATGAAGCAGGAATTCACCGTCTACTACGTTAATCACGTTATTCAAATCTATGGACTTGTTAACGGGAGAAAACATCTCGTACATTCCCGATTTTCTGGTTTTCCTCATTCCAGATTCATCAGATAGTGAGAGTGGGAAAGGAGTAAGTTCAAATTCGAAACAATACTCTAGATCTTTGTCAGACCTTTTTCTGAGTGCTATTCTCTGAAAAATTAATTAATGACCCTTCACATGGACAAGAAGACTGGTGAAAAAGCCCTCCTCTACTCCGCACATGGCCCCGGCGGTTTAACTATTCACACACTAACGGACACACACATTTCGACTACGCTCTTCTATAAATTTTTGAGTAACTGGTCTCAAATACTTACATACATAGGCTAGCAATTTGTGAAAACCGTATATAATGAAAATATTTATTCCATTTATAAAATTATTTATAAAATATCAGAAATAAGTTGTTAATGTATTATGTATTGATTAACATTGATCTTATCGACAATTAGTGCATACATTTATTCAATGTAATTTCAGAACTAGTATAAGTGCAAGTTTTCAACCTTTTTTTGTAAATTTTTGAACTTTGCCCGGCTGTTATTCGAAAAATATAGGCCGCATGAAAAAAATTAATTGAATCTTTTTTGTGCGGAATTTTGTGTACTTAAATTTTTGTAGACGCGGAGTTTGCAAAAAAAAACATAAAGAAAAGAGTTATAAATTAAAATCCGTTTTGTAAAAGTTTACGCCACTGCCAAATGAAACGCAGTGGTCGGGGGAGGAGAATAACAAAAAGGGTTCCTAGTTGTAAAGGGTTATGTCGCCAAGCAACTCTTAGTTGTTATGTTCTGTATAATAGTGTGTACTTTCATGGCAACTTAATAAAGATATATTAATATTATAAAAATTTAAATGTTGTCACAGGCTTAAGATAGTTAATTACCAACATGTCGAAGGAATTTTTGGTTAGATGGATTTTATATTTTTGGAATAGTTTGCACGGGACTGTCCCGATATATATTATCAGTCACGGACGCATTTTTATAATGCAATCAAGTGATCTAATAAGAGCAGTGTGCTGCGACATTATTATTATTATATATCGATGGGTTCTACGAATATCAGGCTATTGTTCCGTATTTAAAGAAATAAAAATCTTGAAAAATTTCTTATTTTGAACATTATTGGAGCCTAAACCAAATTACAAATTGTAACACAAAATACTAGACTTTGGATTCGTAGAGAATGTTCCGACAAGAATAAGTTATTTATTTTTCATGAAAACTTAGCTAAACGAAGTTAGACCCAGTCTTATCCCAGATAAGAATATGCGCGCACAATGATGGCGTAATGACCCGCACGCGTGCGGATTGTCCCAAACGCCGCGCCATCACCCAAGCAAACATATGCGCAATCATTTGCGACGCATATCGCTCGCACGTGTGAAGGTCGCACGCAGGACGGTGACATGCAAGCTGTAAATAAGGTTATGTTAGGTACCTACTCTACAATTGACAATAAGCTGCGTTGATCCAAGACACTGCTGTATGACTAGTTATCCACAAAACCACAAAACAACGAAAGCACTGTAACTATATTCGGGAAGTAATAGCAATAACAAATAATACTATTACTGAACAACTGAGCGCGTATTTGAAAATTTTTCACATTTTGTTTCGGGAAAAGCCAGACTAATCATTATCATTATTTTCTTCATATGAGGGAATTTGAAATAAAATTTAATTTCACAATATATCTAGGACTGAATTAGATGATTATTATGAGATTAATCATTAATTATCGGCAGTAGGGACGCACGCGTGCGTTTCAGGTAGGCTGTCATACGCAGTGATACGTGAAGTACGCGGCGACGGCGATGAGACACATTTAGCACGCACCGTACCTACCCATCACCGCATTGCGACAGGTGAAGGCACCATGCGTGCGTTATGTCTAGCATAGCATGCCTCGCACGCATGCGAGTACTGTGCGTCACTTTCTAAACGGTAACGGAACAATAGCCGAATATTTGTGTTTACCCGATAAATGATATTAAGTTCCCGGCTTTTTCCGGTCAGGTAAACACCCTATATATATTAGCTGAAAAATATATTTTACCTTGTGTTTCATTAAAATCATGTTTTGGACTATCGACGTCGTCAATCGTTATGAAAGGTGCTTTTGTTCTCACTGTTGTAACATCTACTCCCGTAGCCGTGCTTCTAGGTGTAGTATTTTTAATCACGACAGTTGATTGAGTTGTAATTATTTCAACTTCTGAAGGCCCGATCGTTGTTTTTGATTGGGTAATATTTTGTGTTACGCTTGGGGTAGTTGAAGACTTGACTATCTTTGTTGAAAGCAACAATATTTCTCTACCACGTGTTTCTTCTTCTCGTGTAGTTTGTAGCGATCTTGTTGTTAACATGGGAGTAGTTGTGTCCACAGCATCAGTCATTTCACTTGCATCTTCTGAAATCCGATAGTACAATGACAATATATTAACTTAAATTCACTGACTAGCTGCTTTAAACATTGTTTAAATGTACAAAAAGTGAAATTACCTAAAACACAATAGTCTCCATAATCTGGACAGCATTTTGAGTTTTCTGCGCAATCTATAGTACAATAACAAGCATCTGATAATGCATCAGAAGTTGACTTCTGCCAAAGGGCATTTGTACACCTTCCTTGACAGCTTTGTGCAGCATTAAAAATTTCAACTTGATCTAGGTATAAACAATGAATACAGAATTATTTATGGGTATATATATTGTGGAAATTTATCAGTATTTTGTTTTATAAAATATGTTTAATACCGTCGTCAGACACTGTAACACTTGTTGTATTTTTTTCGATGCACTCATTGCCTTGTAAAATTGCAACATCGTCCACGGCTATATCACTCACATAATTTTTACCCCGAACTCCTTCTATTACAATCTATAAATGCAACAATTTCTATTAAAATACAAGAAGAGAGACAGTTAAAAATCGTTTTTCTCGTGAACGGCTAGAAAGCGCATCTTAGCGCATCTTATTACAATAGCATATTATGGACCGTACTAAAATTATGTAACATCTCAACTGGGACATTTTGTTAGCATGTTTTACGATAGTAAAAGAGTCATGTACGTAATTTTTAAAGAAAATTCGCAAAAACTTTCACCTGAAGACTAAATTTTTAGCTATAAATTTTATTATTTGGTAGAAGATTAACCTTTTGGTAAAAATTCATATTTTGTTGCTAATAATTCAAAAGTGTTTTTTGGATAAAAACTATTTTATCTTAAAATTTGCGTTTTAGATTTAAAAGTTTATCTTTTTCAGCATAAAGTTTTGTTTGAAATTAAATTATTTCCTATAAAATTTAATTTTGTTTACAATTCCTTTTCTGTGTTGAAAAGTCAATTAAAATCTTTTTTGGTGAAAATTCAACTCTTTTTTTTAAATTTCTCTTTTTTATATCAAAAGTCAGGAAAAAAGTTCAAGAAATTATTAGGGAATTTTGAAAATTAAGTTATCGGACAGCCTGCCTAATTCTATTAAATTTTAAAGGGTATAAGTTCGTCTTGTATATAAATAATGTTTCCCATGGGATTCTTACCTGAAAGTTACTATCGACTTTTGGTAAAATAAACATTCCCTTCAGCCATTGATTTCCCTGATTTCCTTCTTTATTAAACATGAGTCTTGGGGTTGATTCCTCTGGTTTAAAGTACACTCGTAAAGCACCAATTGTATCACCATACATGTGATACCTGCATAAAATAATTTGTTTTAATATGAATCATATTAATATTCCCAGACAACAATGTGCGCGCACAGTGATGGCGTAATGACTTGCACGCGTGCGGATTGTCCCGCACAGCGCGCCATCACCCGAGCAGACATATGCGTAGTCAATTGCGACGCATGTCGCTCGCACGTGTGAAGGTCGCACGCATGACGGTGATATGCGAGCTGTAAAATTTATGCAGTACAACTTCAACTATATTCACGAAGTAATAGTAATAAAAAATAATAATATTTCTTCGTGATTATCTTATAATGAAACGCGAGAGTAAAACGAAGTTTTTAACAGTATGACACAGGCTGACGCGTGCTGATGGGGGGGGGGGACTGCGTTGGTCAGAGCAGGTCAGCGGGAAGCGGGGAGACTAAGTGAGGGCGTCGCGCGACGGCTATCATCATTTTCAACAACTGGGCGCGCTATTTAAACTTGTTATATTAACTTCACAGTATGAACATCATTATAAAATTGATCAAAATTACAAATTACAAATTGCAGTTATGAAAAATAATTAAATCAAAATTACAATTTTACCTACGTCATTTAAGAAAAAAATCATTTCAAATTCAAATTGGGAATTTTCAAAATATTACTTAAATACCAAATAAGCAATTTTATTGGTTGCAACTATCATTTTTCCCTGTCATTTTTCAGTTAAACAAAAGTAAGAAAGAACATTTTTTTTAATTTTGAAAACATATTATAAATTTTGTTTCGGGAAAAGGCAGACTAAACATTGGTATTATTTTCTTCATATGAAGGAATTTAAAATATTTCAACTTATTATGGGATTAATAATTAATTATCGGCAGCATGGACGCCCGCGTGCGATTCAGATAGGCTGTCATGCGCAGTTATACGTGAAGCACGCCGTGATGGCCATATGAGATGCATTACGCACGCATTCTAGCTACCCATCACATCATTGCGACATGTGATGGCAACATGCGTGCGTTATGTCTCGCATACATGCGAGTGATGTGCGTGGCACGATTGTTATCTGGGTTATAGAGAAGGAAATACAATAAAGCAATTACCAGAAAGAAAAACATCCCGACTGAGTGAGCGAGGAGTTATAAATAGGTGAGATAATTCGGGCAGTATCATTTATCAGACGCCCGGATGCTTCAATGTACAGATAATATCCTGCAAAACAAAAGGTTTCAATTTCTGCGCCTTTTTTCAGAATCCCTCAATAATTACCGGAATTTCCTCGACCCAAAGTATGGTCATACGTTGGGCCTGTTCCAATGTGGGCACTCGGCGTTTCAAAGTTGTGTCTACGCCAGTCAAAATCATGTTTTGGGTCTTGCTCCCACCAGCAAAGATCTGGCTTTTCAAAGTCACATGCTGTCGGTGCAACCTCCGAATTATCTAACATTAAAAGTATTATAATTCGATGATGGCTTAAATTTCTAAACAAAAATTACTACCTTATGAACATCGAGACCGTTCTACTGCTGAAGTGATTCCCGTTCATGCTAAGTTTCTAAAATATCCTCAAAGGGTCCCACTGACATCACAAAATAATATTGAGCAATTGTGAGAGATTATTTAGCGTAAACAACTTCAAGGTTATATATTATCTCAATTAAGTATTTCGCTTAAACACTTTGAAGGTTGTATTTTGATTTTTCTTTGCATTGTCTGCTGCGTCATAATTATATGATGCTAATCAATTGATGTGAAATGCTTGATTGAGAAAATAAGTGACCTTGGCCTTGTTTACGCAAATTAGTCTCTCACAATTGCGCAATATCATTTGGTGAAGTTATCGGGGCCCTTCGAGAATATTCTGGAAACTTAGCACGGACACGATTTTTGCCTTTTTCAACTTTTGGTGGAACTTTCGATGGAGGAAAATTTCCTTCAGAGTTGAAAAAAATTAAAATCTATTCTTTTTAATCAAATTAGAACAATGTAACGGAAGAGTATAAAAATGTTGGAAATTCAACTATTTGGTTGAAAATGAACGTTATTGTCGAAAATTCGTCTCTTGGTTTGAAAATTCAACAATGGGGTAGAAAATTAATCTTTTTTGTTTAAGGATTCAACTAAATTGTTAAAAATTCTTTCTAATGATCAAGGATGAATCATTTTAGTTCAAAACTTTTTTTGGGGGAAGGGGGGGGGGGAGGGAAAATAATTATTTTGACGGAAAATTGAACTATTTCATTTTTGCTAGAAAATTAATCTTTAAAGTGTTGAAAATTCAACTGTTTGGTATAAACTTGATGTTTTGGTTTACAAACTCAACTGTTTTGAAAGGAATTTATCTTTTTGGTTAGACAATGCAATAATTTGATAGAAATTTCATCTTTTTTTGTCAAAAAAGAAACTTCTTGTATTTTTGGTTTAAAATTTTAACAATTAGGTAGAAATGTTATCCTTTTTTATTAAAAATGCAACTGTTTGGCAGTTGAAAATTATACCTTTTTTTTAGAGTGCTCAATTATTTTGTTTTAAAATCGTATGTTTTAAAGTAGATTTATCATTTTATTCGAAATTTAACATTTTAGTTGGGAATTCAGTTTTTTGTGTTGGAAATGGATTACTTTGACTGATAATTGAACTATTCCATTTTTAATATAAAATTGATTATTTCAGTGTTGAAAAAGCAACCAAAATTTCGTTTAAAATTTGTTTTTTTTTGCACAAAATTAGAGTGTTATTAGTGTAAAATTTATATTTTTTGTTAAAAATTCAACTGTTCAGTCAAAAATAATACTTTTCATTCAGAATTGAAAACTTTGGTTTAAAAAATGGAACTGTTTTGTCGAAAATTCGTCTATTTATTTCAAAAATGCAACAATTTGATAGAAATTTTATTTTTTTAAGGATTCCACTATTTTGTTGAAAATTCATTTTTGTGAACGACTGAAAATAAAAATATCTTTTTGGTTAAAAATTCAACTATTTCGTTAAAAGCTCGAATGTTTTGCAATTAATTTCATATTTCTTTTTTTGAAATTCAACAATTTGTTAGAAATTTGTATTTTTTGTTAAACTTGACTCTTTTTCATTTAAAATAAAAATCTTTTTTCTTGGATTTAAATATCAACCACTACATTTTTCGCTGAAAAGTCATCTCTTTGGTAAAAATTTAAATTAAAAAAATATATATATATTTTTTTTTGAAAATAGAACTATTTGGTGACAAATTCATTTCTTTTGTTGAAAATCCAACATTTTCACTTTTAAATTTTTCAATCTAAAGAATTTCAAATTGACTTTGATGTATTTTCCAAATTAATTTTATTTCAAAGATATTATTCCCATATTTTTTTGAAAAACCTCTTGATTTCATGTGAAAAGTAAAAAAAATGAGATTAAGAAGAAATTTCATACTTCGACAGGTAGGCGCTGTGCCATTCCATTGTCGACCATCACAATAAATTTCGGATGAGCCAATTAATCTGTATCCAGGTTCACAAAAATACATTAGTACTGCACCATCATATTTTGGGGCTACCATAGAATGATCTGGTGTGGGAAGTTCTGGACACTGCGATTCTGAAATTAAAGTTTTATTATTATTACACAATTACCGACATAGAGAACATTCTATAACTGAAGTGGTTCGTGTCCGTACTAAGTTTCTAGAAGGTTCCAGAAGATTCTCGAACATTACTGATAGCGTCATAAAATGATATTGCCCAATTGTGAGTAACGATTTTTGTAACAGCTTCAAGGTTATTTATTTTCTTAATTAATTAATGCCATCAGAAAAACAAGGATGATTTATTGCTTGTTTCTAGGTTACACATTTATTTAAAAACGTATGTCTGGAGTTAATGCAATGCATCATTAAAATCATGAATAACCTTGAAGTTGTTTACGCCAAATTCGTTTCCCAAATTTCCGCAGATCAATTTTATAATATCTAGAATAATGTTCTAGAAACTTAGCACGGACATGAACCTCTATAGCTGTAGAATGCTCTCGATATCGGAAAGATATGTTTCGTGGTCTTCTGTAATACATCTGCCTCTTTGTTTCAAGTATTTTATTTTCCCTCATGTCCCCTTATTCACTACACATGATTTCCTCTTTCCCTCCCCTAACTTCTCTTACTTAGCCTACTTCACCTACAATAATTTCCTCTCACTTCCCCACCACTTACATTACTAATTCTTCTCCCCTCATTTCCGCTCACTTCTTTTACTTCTCATAACTTCAGTACTTCCCCATGCCAAATTTCCGCTCAAATACCCCTCAGTCTCCCTACTTCCCCTCCCCTAACTTCTTACACTTACCCTATTTCCCTTACAATCATTTTTCCTCATTTTCTCAACACTTACTTCACTACTTACCCACCCCCAATTTCCGCTCATTTCCCCTCCCATAATTTCTACCACTTTCTCTACTTCCCTTAATCTAATTATCCCTCACTCTTTCTAATTTCCCACCCCTATTTGCGCCTATTTCGCTCACTTCCCCTACTTCCCCCTTCTTTACTAGCCATCACTTCCTCTACTTTTCCATCCCTAATTACTCATCACACCTCCTACTTCTACACCTTTTATTTCTCTCTTTTTTCTACTCCCTTACATTCATTTCCCCTCAAATTATTATTGAATAAATTATACTAAAAACATAATTAATCAATTTTTTAATTCGTTGCTAAATTAATGAAACAAATTATTTGCACACTTACTAACACATGCAGGCGTGGGTGCGTCCCACTCTCCACCTTTGCAAGTGGAATATCTGTTGCCCACAAGTGTATATCCATCGAAGCACCGAAATCTGACGATTCGTCCCCTCCCTCTTATACGAAAACCTCCATTTTTAAGATGTACATTTGGGCACCTACCTGAGAAAAGAAATCATTTTTAAAGAATAATTTTTTTATATCCCATCTTATCTAAAAAAAAGGGGCGTAACGAAATTCTCGCACTCATTAGTAGTTAAGCTATGAGCATTCTGATGATAAAAGATCGGTAAAACAGCGACCTGTCAGTTACGGAAATTCAGTAATTAAACTGTCGGACCATGACATGCAATCTTGAGTGAGTCAACAAGGTTGCTTCCTGCAATGCCGACCGAGCTATCAAATTCTGGAGATTTCGCGGTTTTCGGCAAATAATATGTGCATTAAAGGTTCTAGAAGGTTCGATTATTTTCCGACATCCGAGGAATTCCCAGAATTGTATGCTTCGGTCGGTATTGCAGGGATCAACCTTGTTGACTAGTCATAATGTATGTCAGGGCCCTACCTTACCGACATTTCAATTACCGACTATTAGTAAATGACTGCTCACTGTTTTACCAATCGGTTATTCTCAGAACTCACATAGCTCAACTACTCTCATTGTTTGTTCTTTTGAAATTTTTGGAATTGTATTTATCGAAATTTTGAAATGAGAAATTTTTAATCTGAAAATTCATTTGAAAAAAAAAAACATTTAAATTGTGAAGAATTCTATAATAATAAGGGTAACAATTCTGTTCCTAACTTTTTCAACAAATGCTTACGACAAAAGGATTCCATTTATAGCTTTATCAATTTTGATACATCACTATAATTTGTGAACATTTTCACTTTCCTAATACCGACAATAAAATTTCTGGGTAAATTTTTATTGTTTATTTTAAAAGATTAATTTCAAATTTTAAAGATTTGAAAATATGCCAACAAAAAAATGAAAATATTAAGGCAGTTTTCTTAATTTTTGCAAAATTAAAAAAATTAGGATAACTGAATTATTTCAAAAGATATTTCGAAGTTTTAAAAAGATTCAAAACATTTTTGACAAAATGTAGAGAAATTTTGAATCACACATTTATTTCGAAAACTAATCTGAAGAAAATATTTTAAAAGAGATATTTAGAAAATTAGCAAAGATACAAAAATAATTTTATACTTTAAAAGATTCAAACAAATTTAATACGAAGCGTAGATTTATAAAGATTATGAACAACAAATTTTTAAAAAAAATTCAACAAAGATGCTTACAACTTTTAAAAAATGTTTAAAAATTATAAATTTGAAAATATTTCAAAAATATTGTGAATTTTTTTTGTTGAGTTTGAAAGCTTTGAAGTTAACAAGAAATTTCATGAGATTTCTGTAAATATTTAAAGTGATTATTTACATTAAAAAATTAATTTTCAGAGAACATTAAAATTGTTTTTAAAAATTGCAAAAGATTTCTAACAATTATTATAAACAAATGTGGAAGATTTTAACACAATTTTGGGATTAATGAAAAAATAAATAGATATTCAAATTTTTTGCATTGAAAATATTTTTCGTTCAAATTATAATTTCTCTACAATTTTATTTCTTTCTCGACAGTAAAATCTTTTTTGGTTGAAAATCAACGAATTAGAAAATTTATCTCTTTTGGTGAATATTTAATATTTTTTAATATTAAATTTCCTTTTTTTTTTGGTTTGAAATTAAAATATTTTTTGGTTGAAGATTCATCTATTTTGTTGAAAATTTGGTTTCGTCTTTTTGGATGAATTTTAATATTATCTAGAAATATTTAAAAAAACTTTCAAATTATTTCCACAAACTCCGAACGAAAATGTAGAAGATTACAAAGAAAAATATTTCAATTTTGCAAAATTACCAAATTTTAGAAGTTTTAATGATATTTTATATTACAAGATTTTTCTAAAGCAGGAAGTTTTGCAGAACTTCAATTAAATACTTAAAAAAAATTTTTTAATTTTATTAAAAGAATAAAAACTTTCGATAAACTTAAAACAAAATGTAGATTTTTAAAGATTTCGAAATAAAGTTTTAAAGAGACTGAAAATTCTTAAACTTGATTCAAACCTGAAAAAGTCTTTAAAATCTTTTAAACTACTGAAAATTTTTCTCAAATTTGGTACAATTCTTTAAAATAAAATATAATTTAAAAATTTTCTACAAACTTTTTCAACATATATAAAATCCTAAGGCAAATATAGAACAACCCAAAAAATCATTCGAAATGTTCAGAATGTATCATTTTTGATAGAAAATTTTTTGACTGGAAAATTCGAGTATTTAGTTGAAAATTCAATAATTGATTGAAAATTAAATTGTTGTGGAAAATTTATATACAGTGAGACCCTTCAATAGTTCTCCCTTCTATAGCCCTTCCGAGAATTGAGCGGATTCTAAAAGGTTTGTCCCCACCCACCGACAACCCAAAAACCGGCGCTACAGTAGAGTGTCACTATATTAAGTGCAAAAAAAAAAAACATTTTGTAGAAAATTCTCTCCTTTCTGAAAAAATTAAATTGTATAGTATAAAAATTAGTTATTTTCGGCTGTTAATTTAAACAATTTAGTAGAAAAAAATAACTACTAAATTGAAAATATATGAGTTTTGTTAAAAATTCGTCTTTTTTGGAAAGAAAGCGATTTTTTTTATTCAACATTCAATGGTTGGGTGAAAAATTAATCTGCTTTAATTAAAAATTCAAGTATTTTGTTGAAAATTAGTTTTGTTTTTCTTAAATCCCACTGTATTTTATTTCAAACTTTTATATTTTTTTGGTTAAAAATTCTTAATTTTAGTTAATAATTTGCTATCATAATTTTTGTTTGTTAACAATATTCTTTAACTAAAAAATGTAACTATTGATTGAAAATTAACTTTTTCTGTTGAAATTTCAATTGTTTTGTAGAAAATTTGCATTTTCGCCTCAAAATTTCAACATTTCGGTGAAAAAATTTAATTTTATGATCTGATTTGGCTGATAAACAATTTTTTGTTTAAAAATTCAGCTTTTTTTTATTTAAAATTAAATTATTATTATTTGTTGAAAATGCATCATTTTATATTATAATACTTTATTTTTTCTTTTCTCGTTAAAAATAGTTTAACTGAAAATTTAACTATTTTATTAAGAATTCGACTTACAAATTGCATATTTTCTTCTCTGTAAAAAATTAAACTGTTTTGTAGAAAATTCGTTCCCTTTTTTCGGGGAAATAACTTTTTTAACTGAAAATTTACAAATTCCATTTTTAATTGGAACTTCAAATTTTGATTGAAAATTTTTTTTAATTGCGAAATTTACCTACAAATTTAACTTTTTGTAGGAAATTAACTTTATTGTTTAAAATTCATATTCTGAGTTAAAAATTTAACTATGTGGTTGAAAGTTAAACTAATTAAAAAATCTCATTTCTTTAATTAAAAATTGAACTTTTCTGTTCAAGATGAACTAAAAATTTGCTTATTTGTTCAATATTCAAATAAAAAACATAAATTTTCATTTAAAAAAATTAATTTTAAACAGAAAAAAATTTTTTTTAACTAAAATGATACATCTTTGAGAAAAAAAATATTTTAAACCAAAACCGAAATTGTTTATTTTTCAGTTAAAAAAATGTTTTATACGAAAAAAAAACAATGAATTTTCCAAAAAAGAGTTAAAACTTTAATTAAAGAAATAAATTTTAAATAAAAGTTATAAATCTTTTAGCTAACAAATTACTTTTTAATTAAGGTTACTTTTCTAAAAAAAAAGATCAATTTTTTCAAAGAAATATTTGAGCTCTTAACCAAGAAGACAATTTTTTGAACAAAATACGTGAATTTTCGAGCGAATAGTTCAATTTTCCACTCAAAAATATCAATTTTAAGTTTTAAAAAAATTAATTTTTTCAAATTTAAACAAAAAAATTTAATTTTTAACCAAAGAATTTAATTTTCAACTGAAGGAAACTAATTGTTGACAACAAACTACTTTTTAACCAAAAACGGAACTGTTTCATTTTCAGTTAAAGAAAATATATTTTCCACAAAAAAAAAACTAATTCCAATTTTTTTACCAAAATATAAAATAATTTTCAACGAAAAACCTACAATTTTAAATTTCAACCAAAAAATATGCTGTTTGGAAAATAAGTTGGATTCAACCAAAAAGATAAATTTTCAATAAAATAGTTGTCTCCGCAAACAACAAAGAAAATTTTAACTAAAAAAGATTTCGTTTAAAATAGAAATTATTTTTTAATAAAATTTTTAAACTCTCATTTAAGAAATGGACTTTTTAGCGGAAAGATTAATTTTCTGAAAAAATTTAAAAGATAAAGAAATTATGCTATAACCACAAAAAACGAGTTTTCAACCAACTAAATGGATATCCAACCAATGTTATTCATCTTCAAATAGAAAAACTTAATTTTCAAATAAAAAAAAAAGATTTTCAATTATTATGATTCTTGAAACAAAAAAAAAATGAATTTGTAATTAAATAGTTCAATTTTTAACCAAAAAGATAAATATTTAACCAATAACATTAATTTTCTACTGAAAAAGACGTTTTTTAAAACAACTAAATGAATTCGCAACTAAAAATGAAATAAATAAATTTTCAGTTAAAAAAATTCAATTTCAACAAAAAAATATTTTCCACAAAAAAAACAACGAACTTTTAACAAATTAATTAAATTTTCAAACTAAGAAATGAAGTTTCAATAAAGAAAATGAATTTTTACAAAAGATTATTAACCTTCAACCAAACTAATTGAACTTTCATCCAAATTGTTAAATCCTTATCTAAAACAGATTAATTTGCAAGAAGCTGTTTGGCTTTCTAAACATGGTCCCAAAATTCTTGAAAATGCTCTAACTTTTTTAATTTTCATTCAAAGTTCCATTTGATCCGTTAATTTTTTCGAGAGTTATCGTGTTTACGGTCGGATGGACGGACGGACAGACAGACGCCATCGTAAAAATTTCAGTTTCGGATTCAGAGGTTCTCGAAACGTGGAAATTTTGAGAATATAAAAAATGCCCATTTCGACCGACGAATGTAATTTAAAACAACGATGAATTTTTAACAAACAAAAGAATGAATTTGTATCCAGAAAGATTATTTTACAATCAAGAAGATTCCTGCCAAAAAAAAAGAATTTTTCAAAAAATTCGTTACTTTGCTACTAAAGAATATAAATTTTCAACTAAAACTGAAGTAGTTAGGATTTCAGTTAAAAAATTAATTTTAAGCCCAAAACTAGGGAGGGGGGTTGTCACGTCCCATTCAATAAATAATAAAAATAATTTATTTTGACTTTAAATCAAAGCTAACCTTAATTTTCTTAACCACAAATTTTTTTTAATTTTCGATTTTAATTTAGACAACAACAACAACCTATACCTCAAGGATTTCAACTCTATTGTAAAATTATCTCTTAAACCTTGAAATTCAATTATCAATACCATTCGATTATACGCACAAATATAATGAAAAATCAACATTTTCAAGAAAATAGACAAAAACTTACTTGGAAGTGCGGCTGCCTGGGCAATGCTCTGTACTGACGCAATTATAAAAAGGATACTAATGCAGTTCATTGTTTCATAAATAGAATCCTTCTCCTTCTACTTAACACTATACAAGAAAAGACTCAACTGAACAAAAAAGGGGGAAGGGGTCACAAACATAAATCACGCACCGTGTTGAATTAAATAAAATAAAACGAATTAAATAAGTTAATTTTTATTAATTGTACTATTTAAGCAAAGCTTCCTGGCATCAGTCATACCCTTGTGAAAGAAGGCTGAATAAGGAATAGCTTGAACCTTTCTGTTTTGGTGGTGATGGTGGTACTAGCGAAGGCGGAGACACAGCTTCCGCCCGAAAGTCCGTGTGATTGGTTGTTATCTGTTTCCGCTTTCCTATCATTCCCGGGAATTACCAGGCCTTGAAATGTCTTTTCTAGATATTAATATAAATACCATAATAGAAATATCGCATCTTTGCGAGATTTTTTCACATTAGCCTAAAAACCAAACGATTCTAGATCAATTCCATTCAATTTATTCACCATATATAGCCCAGGACCCTATTTAGATTTTGTTTTCCTTAAACGCATTTTATACCTGGTTTGTATAATTATTATTACGTATTAGACATTTTACATTTGGCCTTGTACTCCATCCTCTCTTTTCTGCACCACTTGTCTTTATATTCCATTTTCTGGTCCCAATGTTTCCCTTCATAAATTACTCTTCATATCTCCTCTAAATTTCTCTATTCCTTGTCATTACTACCCTTTCTAGATTATTTCCTACCTCCTCTCTTTAGATCCCTTTATATCTCCAAACCACAGTTTCAACGTCTTCTTCTCTTTCCATTACCATCTTTATAAATTTCTTTTGTGCTATTTCCATCTCCTCTTACCTTTCCCATCCCCATATCTCTAATCCATATAATCCCCATGATTGAGCTAAAACAACCAATATACATAGTATTCATAATGCTCCTATCCTCTTTATCACTCTCCAAACTGTATTTACTACTATTTTCAATGTAATTACCATTGTCTATACTTTTCAATTAGTTGCCTCCGTTAAAAACCAATGACCTCTTCCTTTTGTTCCTGCTTTCGTTCCCTCTCTTTACCATTCTGTCTCCCTGACACTCCCTCATTCTTCTTCAACTTCTACAGTTATTTCTACCTCTTTCATTCGGTCTTTTCCCAGTCCCTCCTCTCTTAAAACGTTCTTCTAACATTCTCTTGCTATCCTCTCTTCTTCTCCTTTCCTCGCATACAACCATCCCATACATGGTCCCATGTACCCTCTACCCATTTACATACTCTGCATTATCTCTTTTTATCCTTCTCCAAAAAAATTGATTCTTTTCCTTCATTTCTCTCTATTTCCCTCTATCTAGCTATTCTTGACCATCTTTTTTCCAGAAATTTTAGCAATTATCTTTTTATCACCTTATACCATTTATTATTTCTTAATTCCCCTATCCTGCCCCATCTATTGCCTTCTTTTCTCTATCTCTTTTTTTCGAATTCCCCATAGTTTATGCTTCCTCCTTCTCTTAACCCCCGATCTCTAAAGAACTCTTCTTTCTTCTTCCCAATCGCGTTAATTCAAGGCTCTTCCATTTCCCTCCCTTCGTTTTTCTTTGAATTTCCACGCCATCTAACCCGCCTTTGTTCTTAATTTCAGCCACCTTATCTCCTACCACCATGGCAGCGTATCAAAGAACATCATTCGCCTATTCCAATAATTTTTCAATCCTCTTTTTCCTGTTCCTTATATCTGTTTTATTATCTTCTCCATTGTTTTAATCCTTTCTCTAATATAGATGTGATAAAAGCGAGATATTTAAATTCCTTTACTTCCTCTATCTTTACACCTTTCCATCTGGCTGTCCATTTTTCCTTTCTCTCCCTTCCGTTTCTAAAGGTTACCTTCTTTTTGTCCCTATTTAGCCTGCGTTTGTTTCCTATCAAAGAATTTTTATAACCGCATAATTGAACTCTTCATTCCTTCCTCATTCCCTACCAGCATCAATACATCATTCCTTGTTCCTCAGAAAACCTTTTCTCTTCATCTTCTTTTCCAAACTTTAAATTAATTTACGCAACTTCTTCCCTTCAGATAACCTCTTCTTCCACTATTTTCGTCTCCTCTTTCTCAATTCGTTATTTTCTGTCCCACTCCTCCTAAACATGCAATAAAATCTTTTCCATTATAACATTTCGACCTCCTGATTAACTCATTTCCTCTTCTTTTATTTACTACTTTTCATACTTGCTACTCTTTTCCGCCTCCTACTGAAGCATTTTATTTTCTTTTTTCTTCTATTACTTTAGTCATTATACTCTTTTTTCTATCTCCTCTATTCTTCTCTATTACTGTTTCCGTTTTCTTTATTCTCCTTTTACTTTCTTTCTCCTTACATTCCTTCAGCTACATCTTTTTTTCCTTTTCGCTGACAGCTTTTTGAACTGTATCCTCTAATTCATTTTTTTTCTATCACTGTTTTCTGCCCTATCTCCCTCACCTCATGGTAAAGAATTAATTACATTCACTTTTGGAGTCACACACATTTTTGGAGTCTTCCCAGTCCTATCCACTTCCTGTCCCCATTCCTCCTCTTTTTCCTGTTCTTAAACTGAAGTCTTCCCGTGAGATTATTTTCACCCCTTTTCCCTTTCCTTAAATTAACTTACTTAACTCCTCTTTTTAACCTCAATATCCCAATTTAAATTTACCCTACTATCTTATCTAGCCACGTCTCATACACCTAGCATCATTACCACGACTTCCTTTTGCTCCAAATTTTTTATAAACTCCCTATCCTTTCTTTATAATCCAGCTAAATTCCAATTGAAAAACATTCATTCTTCCCTGCTTTACTTATCATCTCTACAAATTTTCCTTGTTATACTTCCTGCAACCATTCATAGCTCCATATTTTAACTCCATTTAATCCCTCTGATTAAGCTAAAACACCCAATATATATAGTCTTCCTAATTCTCCTATCTTCATTTCTACTTGAGCCACTTTTTGCAGCTTACCTACCATTGTCTATATAGATTCTCCATTCCACTCCCATAACATTGAATTGCATTAAATATCATTACATTTCATTGCACTGC
>JAAAKG020065241.1:0-41608 GCA_010014905.2 Druon quercuslanigerum
AGCAAAAAATATGAAAATAAATGATGGAATTTTAAACCAAAAAGATGAATTTCTAAACAATAAGATTAATTTTGAAACAAAAAGATTATTTTTCAAACAAAAATATTAAATTTTTACCGAAAAAATAAATTATTCCAGTTAAAACATTAAATTTTAACCTAACTGATCAATTTTCAAATAAATTTTAAATCTTCAACTGCAACAGTTGAAATTTAAACCAAAAAGATGAGTTTTCAATTAAAAATTGAGTTTTCAACTGAAATAGTTGAATTTTCAACAACAATAAAATTCAATTTTTACTTTTTACCATTTTTAAGTTTAAAAAATCGACGTTTAACCAAAAAAGACGAATTTTCAACTAAAAAAGAGACTTTCAAACGAAAATTGTATAATTAAATTTTTGCTCAAAAAATGAATGTTCAACCAAAGACACGAGTTTTTAACTGAAATTATGAAATACTCAACTGGAATAATGGTTATATTTTTTCGTATATAATTTTCAACAAAAAAGAATCAAATTTTTCAACAAAATAGTTCAATTTTCTGCAAAAAAAATCTTTCTCATCCAAAGAAAAACAAGTTTTCAACAAAGTAGCTAATTTTTCAACCAACGAAATGAATTTTTGATTAAGATGATAAATCTACAACCAGAAAAAAATTCAGTTTTAACAAGAGTTTAATTTTCAACCAAGTAATTTTATTTCAGACCTAAAGAATTAATTTTCTAGAAATTTAACTGAAATACTTGAATTTGTTGAAAGAAAAAGATCATTTTCTACAATATAAAATCGATTTTTAAAATAAAATACACTTAAATTTTCAGTTGGAGAAATTCATTTTAAACCAAACTGATGAATTTTCAACTGAAATTATTAATCTTCAACTGGAATAGGTCGATTATATACCTATCAAAAATTAGCTGTCATTATATAATATATATATATATTATTGTATCATGTACATTATATATTATATAATATTTACTAGCTATCACCAATTAGCTGAATTTACATCCAAAATAGATAAATTTACAGCCAAAAATAGAATAGTTGAATTTTCCGTTAAAAATCAAATTTTTCATAAAAGAAAACGTATTTTCATGAAAATAGTTAATTTTGCTACTGGAATAGCTAAGTTTTTAGTTTGAACAATGATTTTCAATACAGTAGTTACATTTTCAAAAAGAGATGAATTTTCAATTAAAATGATGAATCTTGAAACAAAAAATTAGTTTTTAACAAGAGTTTAAATTTTAACCGCAATTAGTTAAACTTTTTAATAAAAAAAAGATACATTTACAATAAACAAGGTAACAATATTCTCTATTATAATTCAGAACGAATTTTAAGCTACTAGAAGTACTTTTTTTTAATTTGGAGGGAACTTTTAAACTGTAACGAATTCTGACTCGGAACAGGAATTTTTTTAACTCTTTCTTCTAAATCTGAATTATAATTCTATAAAACAAATTCTCGGCGACTTTAGATAAAGAAGAAATCACTTTTCTAAATTGACAACAATTATTAAAACAATGATAACTCGAATTTTACTGCGATCAGAAGTAAATTTTAAAGTTTTATATTGAATTCCCGGTCAAGTCGCCACCAAGATTATACTTAGAGAATATAATTGATACGAACCTGCTCATTCGTTTCCTCTTGACTGCGGTTTCCAAACCCTTTTGTATTTGACCCACGCCTCTGTTCAGTCCAGCTTGATTTGTGTCCTTCAGAATCACATTATATCCTTTATCAATACTCACTTGAGCGATACCAGCTCCCATTAATCCAGCACCAAGCACGGCAATTGTTCTGCAACAAAGCAAAAAATAAATACAGAGAATTTAACTGACCAACCTTATTCAAGGTGTCTACTCAAATCCTGGAAAAAATTTCTCGACAATTCCAGATTTTTCCCAGACATTTTTGTTTTCACAAACTAGTTGGAATATGTAAGCAGATTGAAAAATCCCGCAAAGTAAAATTCTGGACCGTCAAATTCCCGAATAACAAAATTGCCGAAATTATACATTTTCAAAAAATATAAGAATTCCTAATTAAGAAATCCCCGAATAATAAAATTTTCAAACTGTTTATAATGTTACGAATTTAAAAAATTCTAAAATAAACAATCATTAAAACAGTTTTTTATTAAATATTATTTATTTAATTAAAATACAATAATGAAATATTCTTTCGCCAAAGAAAATTTAATTTTTTTCGTTTAAAGTTTGAAGAAACAATTTTTTGAATTTGAAATAACAATAATTGAAAAAAATTAAATTTTCTAGGTGAAAAATTTTGTTTGGATGTGCATGGTACTTTTTTAAAATCTAAGGGAAATTTTTTAATAAATAAATAAATAAATGATTATTTTTATTACAAAATTAACTTTTTTCATTGTTTTAATCCGGGAATTTTATAATTAGGCAATTTTCTGTCGGGATTTTAGGTATTCGGGAATTTAAAAATTCGGTAATATTGTATATTGTCGAGAATTTTCAAATTCGGGATTTTTATATTTCAGCAATTTTATAATTTTGTCAATTTTATTATTCGAGAATTTTCCAATTCGGAAATTTTATTTTTGGGCCTTTCTGCCGTCCCGAATATGTAAGTAATTTCGCGAGTACAATATAAATAATATACTTTTTTATCCCTTGAAAAAATATAAATGTGTCAAAATAGTACTATTCACATGTAAAATTAAACAACTGTTCTTTTTTTATTTGTGAAAGTAACTTTGTTAAACGATAGATAATTTTTTAACCAAACAATTAAATTTTCAACCAGAGATCAAGTTTCAACTAAAATGATGACATATTCAAATGGCATAATTATATTGATCAAAAAGAAGAATATTTAATATTGAAGATAAACTTCTTACCAAAAAGACCAAATTTTCGCTAAATAGATTAATTTTTATTCAGTTGATTTTTCAACAAATAAAAACTCAATTTTCCATCAATTAGTTGAATTTTTATCTAAAAAAAAAAATTTTCAACCATAAAAATACGAATTTTAACACAATAGTTTAATTTTCCAGCAGCGATACATTTTCAAATAAAATTTTAATCTTTTACTGGAATAGTTTAACTTTATTTTGTTGATAGCATATGTGTTTTGTTCCAGCTTCGTCCTTTTTGTTTAAAAATTTAATTATTTAGGTAAAAACTGAATTATCTTGTTGAAAACCCGTTTTTTTGTTGAAATCTTTTTTTTTTAACTGGAAATGTAACTAAAGAGACGAATTTATAAGTAAATTTATGTATTATCAGAGATTGTAATATTTAACTGCGTTAAGTAAATTTTTATTCGAAAAAATTAATTTTCAACAAAGAATCACTTTTACAAAAAAAGACCAATTTTCAAGAAAATACATGAATTTGCATCAAAATAGTGAAAGTTTTTTAATTAAAATTATGAACGTTCTACTGGACGTTCGATTGGACTAATTAAATTTTCAGTTAAAAAAATAAATTCTCTACTAAAAAGATGCATTTTTCAAGAAAAGACATGAATTTTTAACTAAAAAAGATAATTTTTCATCCAAGAATTGAATAAATATATTTTTAGGTTAAAAAATTAATGTTTAATTAAAGAGATGAATTTTTAACTAAATTTATGGAACATCCATCTGGAATAGGTAGGTAAATTTTCATTTAAAAAATGAATTAATTTTTAACCAAAAACAAACGGTTTTTAAAGAAAATAGTTCAATTTTTACCTAGAATAATTAAATTTTGAGTGAAAAAAATTTTTAAAAAATAGTTAAATTTCCAACTGAGTAATTAAACTTTCATAAAAAATACAAGTTTTTAACAAGAGTTGAAGTTTCAACTTAGAAAGATTTTTTAGTCACAAGAGTGACTATTTATCCATAGTGACTATTATATCACGAAAATAGTTAAATCCAGTAATATGTATCTACTTTTAAAAATGCGAAAGAATTATTATTTAATTTTATACTAAAACTTAAACAAAAAATGTATGCATGTTCCCGAGAAAATTGGACAAATTTTAACTTACTTAACAGCACTCTTTGGAGTTCCGAATCGGTTCTTCTTGCAAGTTGTCTGACCGAAGAAGAGACTGACAAGACCTTTACTTTGTGGAGTAACTGCCAACTGACCGAAAGCTTTCGCTTCTGCTTCATAACCCGCACTTGGCCCTTTATCCAAACCCGTGCGAATAACTTCCAAGATTTTCAAAGGAGCGGGATACAAACCGTTAGTTTGTTTCATGACTTGAGCTTTCGCTTTTTTGAAAACTTGATCTTTTACGTAGTCCACCGAAAGGACGAAGTTTGTCAATTTTTCAACTAAGGATTTGGGTGCTCTATTGACTTTCAGGGCTCCACTCGCAAGATCCTTCGCTGTTTTAATCGCAGTTTCTTCTAGGTACCGCATTGTGCTAAAGTGAAAATTACAAGAAAAATTAGTAAAATTACACTTTTTCTGTTATTCTTACTATTTCAGATTTCAGATTCACTTCAGAGAACAAAAATAGTTTCAATAGTGGCACCAATGTTTGTAAATAGTAGCAAAATTGTAGCATAAATTTTGTCAGAATTAAAAAACGTATAATATAAAGAGTAAAAGTACAAAGGGAACTAATTCTTAAACATTAAACATACAAAAAATTAAATAAACAACAGGATTTTAAGAAAATTACATAAAATTATATTTATAATTTTAAATTCTATGAAGGTATTTTGAATTTCTAAAAGACTTTATTCTGGAAATTCTACACTTCATTCACAGAAGTGCTATTTAGATATTCTGTTATCATTTGAAATAATTTGATATAAAATTTCTTAATTACATTTCTTATACCAGACTTGCTCCAGGATTTTAATTTCCAAATTGCAGATTATTTTATGATAATTTACAGAAAAATCTAAACAGTTCCATTCTAGAAAAGTTAGAGTCCTTCAGAGGATGAAACAAACAATAAAAACTCTGATGAAAATATTTAAACAAATATTAAAGTCTGATTTTAAATACATTTTTACAAAGGCAAGTAAATTCTTTGAAAATCAATTTCTACTCCACTAATGTAAATAAAAGTAATCAGTTTTCCTCCAGAGACAATAAATTTAATTTTGAAGTGTTTTTAAATTCTATAAATTTCTACATGTATTACTTAAAAATAAATTGATCCACGTCTAAGATATTTCTTCGTAAAATTTTTAACTCATCAACGTGCATTATTTTTAAAAAATAGAAAAGTTTATAGATCACATGGTTTTTTAACTCGAGTTGCATGAACTAAATTTTGTTGTTCATTTAAAGGATTTCTCCAATTTGGAATAATTCCTAGGTTACATTTTTTCTTTGCATATTTAACTCCTTGCTAAGTTGACTAATTTTAATTCTCTGTTCCGTTTTATTCCAAATAAATTCTTTTCCAAACTCGAATGTTTTCTATTTGAATTCTTAATAAATATTGAGAAGAATTTCTAAATTGAACTATTTCCAAAGTGAAGAAAATTAGATAGAACACTAAAATTGAACAAAACAGTATTTTGAAGAAATTCCATAAAATTATATTAATAACTTTGAATTCTATGCAGGTATTTTGAATTTCTGAAAAAACAAATTTCTGGGAATTCTAAACTTAATTTATAGAATTGATTTTTTGATGTTTTTTTTATCATTTGAATAAATTTAGTATAAAACTTCTTACTGAAATCTCTCATACCAGGGTTGTTACAGAATTTTAATTTTGCAAATTTCAGATTTTTTCAAGGGTGATTTACAAAAACATTTTGGAGGAAGAAACAAATAAAAACAAATATAAACGCATAAAATTAAACTAATTAAAATCTGATCTAAAATAGGTTTTGACAAAGACAAATTAAATCTTTGAAAATTAAATTACACTTCACTAGCAAATTATATTTGCAAAAATCATATCAATTCTTTAACACATTCAATTTTTCTAAAGTTATAAGGCATACAAAAATTGAACAAAATTATATTTAAAAAAATTTTTTTTTTAATATATTGATAATTTTGCATTCTATGCAGGTTTAGAAAATTTTTTAATTGTATTATTTCCTACATTGTAAATGTAATTCATAGAACTGATTTTATATTTTGGTTTCATTTTGGATGAAATTTTGTATAAAATTTCTACATTCAATTTCTTATACCAGGGTGGCTGCAGAATTTTGATTTCCAAATTCCAGGTTTATTCTAAGTTTTTTCCAATGTATTTTTTTTAAATTCTAAAGCTTGCGCTGACAGTTCCACTTTATTTGAAAATCAGTTCCTACCTTACAATTTCTACATCCATTATTTGAAAATAAATTGATTCGCGTCTAAAATATTTTAGTTTTAAATTTTAATTTCATCAACTTCAATTATTCTAAAAATTAGACAAACTTATTGTTCACATACTTTTTGAACTTTAGTTGCTTTAATTAATTTTTTTTTTAATTTAAGACTTTTTTCATTCGGAACAAGTGCAATATTCTAGTTTTTGTTATAAATTTAACTTCTTAAAAAGTCGAAAATGTATTTTCCATAATCGAATCTTGTCTATTTGAATTCTTAATAATTGTTGAGAATAATTTATAATTTGAACTATTTTCAAAACAGAAAATAGGTGAATATTAAGGCTTTCATTTGGAGATTATACTTTGTGACAGTACGATTTAAATATGAATTTTTTTCAATTTTTAATAATCGAATTTGAAATTATTTGATTTCAGACGTTTTTGATTTGATAATATTTTGAAAGATTTTTTTTTAATTCGAAACTGGCGTACAATCCTAAGCTTAAAAAATCAAGAATTTAGAATATTTTTAATTCATTTTTCTATCATTGGGAATATTATTCGGTACATAATCTTATATGCCTCAGGGTGGCCGTTTTAATTACATAAAAAAAATTCCCGACCATCTCCCTGTTTTTTCCCGTTTCGCAAACACTTTTCACGGTTAATGCAATTAAAAACTTCGAATTCTAAAGCTTACAAAATTCTCCATTTGAAGTCATAAACATTGAGCTGCAAATCATTTTTAACAATTTTAGGTGAGAAATATTTAAAATTACACGATTACATATTTTTTTACAAACTAAACACTTCTTAAATTAAAAATTAATTTATTTTCATTTTAAATAGTTCAAAAATACTTAAAAACTACTTTAAAAAATACTTTAAAAAATCTTGAAGCATCTACATGTTGTTTTCCATTTATTTAAATTTTGTAACATTTTCTTCCTAATTTTTTTAAATCCTGAACATAAAAAAATATCTCATTAAATTCTTCCGGATTCATTTTTAACAATTCTGGAAATCTTTTCAAACATTCTCTTAGAATTTATTTTTCAAAATAAGTCATCTTAAATTTGCCTAGGAATCACTAGAACATATTTTGTATTCTTTCGAAATTTGTAAAATTCTATATTATGGTTTAAATTAGGCCGTGGGCTATTTTCATGGAAATTTCGGTACAAATAGCCGCATTTTGTCTGTATACGTGGACATTTCGTTTAAATGAATTTAAATCATCTCTAAATTAAAATCAATATTAAATTTATTATACATCAACATTCAACAATTTTACTTGTAAACTAAATTTTTTCAAATGGAACAATGAATATTTTAACGCTTAAAGTTTAGTTTTGAATATTTGATTTAAAATTACTGATTTTATATAAACAATAAAATATCTCTAAACATAAGGCAATTGTTATTTTTCTGAATTAGAAATTTTTAAACAAAACAGTATTTTAAACTAAATGAAAGCTTTTAATGATGAATATATTATTTTCAAGTTATTTAAAATTGAAAACAGTTTATAAAGATTAAACTGTGCGTTTACATTTGTTTAACTACTAAGATTTTCTAATTGAAAGTTTAATTTTCAACGTTAAAATCTGGAAATTCTTAAATTTTGAACTGATTCCGAATCGTCCTGAAACATATTTTTATTCACTTGTTAATACTTAACGTATAGCTAAATTTTAAAAGCAATTATAGTTGATACTTTTTTGATCAAGTAAGAAAGTTTTTTTGCAAATTGGTGAATTCAAACACTACTAATTCTTAATTTTTCAAGACTTTAAAACTGCATTTAAAATTCTTTATATGAAAAGTATACCCTTAAAAATTAAAATCAAAATAGAAAATTTGTAAGTGAAAGATTTTTATATTAAGCACTGTAAACTAAATGATATCATAATTGAAAAACATAAAAATTCAAATTATTATTTGAACAAACTGTTGAAATCAAACTTAAATTTTTTTAATTTGTAAAATTCCCGTTCAAAAAATAAAATCACTGAAATTTTTTGGTCTCGGTTTAGCGGCTACCCTAATATATGTACTTGAGAGTTCGAACATATTTTAAACCAGAAAGAGGCTAAATAGTAGAATTTTTTCAAAATAGTTCAAGCGGTCTTTTTCCGCTATTTTCTATTATGTGCACTTTTCTTACTTTTCTTCCGGTGAAGCAGCTCCAGGTCCCAATCTATTCACAAGAAGATCGACCACACCGAATTTTTTCGCTTTATCAGCTTTCAGACTTTTTCCAGTTAAACACATGTCCAATGCGTTTGGTAAAGAAACTAACTTCGGTAGTCGCTGTGTGCCACCTCCGCCGGGAAGAACGCCCAGCATTACTTCTGGCAAACCTAAGCTCGTTTTTGAGTCTTTAACGGCGAGACGATAGTGACACGCCATAGCGACCTGAAAGTATGTTACATATCGATAAATTTCATATATGATTAACAATAATTAAAGTTGTAAAATGAAGTACTTAAAATTAAATTCGGGGAAATAATTATGAGAGTAGGTTACTTTTAATAGTAGATCATTTAAGATAATTGGAATATGCATAAATAGGTGTTCCTAAAACTTTAACCACAATATTTCGCAGAATATGTAATTACAAGTGCAAGAAGTTCTATCGAGATACGAAAAGGAATAAATGTGAGAGTTAAGAAAAACTGATTTTGATAATTGTACCAAACGAATTGTCTTTCATATTAAAATGTTGAACAATTAACTACTATTTATCATTAAAATGTTTTTATTTGAAATTCAATATGATATATTTTACAGTTAAGCATGAGTGAAATTGCTTAACAGCAAAAGAACTAAATAATGGATTTTATCGATAGTTTTTAAACAGAAATAGTTAATTGAATAGATAAGTCTTCCCACAGATTAAATTACTATTCTGAGTAATTTACCATAAATTATATGCAACATTTAAACTTTTTTTTGTTACCAACTCAAGCATAATTTTTCCTGCATCTGAAAAAATGTCAAATAAATATCTACCTCGAGGCCGCCTCCAAGACAACTGCCTTGTATTGCTGCAACCACTGGTTTTTTACTTGCAGCTATCGCATTCAGAATTCTATGGCCATCTTTAGAAACTTTGTAACCATCGTCTTCAGTTTGAAATTTGCTAATCATGGTAATATCAGCGCCTGCAATAAAACTTCCAGGTTTACCGCTTATGAGCACTGCAGAGCTCACAGCGGCATTCGACTCGATATCCTTTAAAACCTGCGCGATCTCCTCCATAACCTCAGCATTTAATGAGTTAACCTGTTCAATTAAAAAATATAAATAAACTAACTAACTGACGAATTTTTAACTAAAATGATGAATCTTCATCTGAAATAGTTAAATTTTCAACAACAAAAAATAATTTCAACTAAAAATGATAAATTGTCAAACAAAACATAAATAATTAATTTTGAAGTTATAAAAAAAGTAATTTTCACCCAAACAGATGAATTTTTAGCTAAAACTATGGATTATTCAATTAAAATAAGTTAAATTTTCAGTTAAAAAATTACTTTCCTAAAAAAATAACTTTCAAGAAGAAAAACTAACTATCCAAAAAAACAGTTACATTTTCAAACAAATTGATGCATTTTCAACTAAAATTATAAATCCAAAAATGGAGTATTGGGATTTTAAAACAGAAAGATGAATTTTTAACTAAAATTATAAATATTTAACTAGAATAATTGAATTTTTTGACCAACGAGCTGAATTTTCGATCAAGAAGACTAATTTCTACCAAAAAAAAATCAGTATAAAGTTCCTAAGTCTTTAAAGATAATGTTAAAGCTAGCTAGAAAACCTTTTGCCTTTCCGTTTTCGATTCTTTATGCTTGTTAATTTATTCTAGTGTTTTCTAATAATTAAAAAACCCTTAAAGGTCCAAAATAGCGTTGTAAGCTGAGTCAGATAAATAAATAAATTTTTAAATACACACATCTGTACTCTACAGATCAAATTTTCTTGGCGAACTTTGATCACTAAAAAGTCCTCAATATCCCAGAAACCTATTTTATAGTGCAATGTATAAAAATGAATCTTTGGGAAGATTGTTCTCTCTTTCCGAAATAATAAAAACTGAAATTTATGAAAATAACTATGAAAATAACAATCTTCACAGAAACTAAAAAAACGTCGAATTTTTCAATAAGTTCTTTTTCTTTAGTTAGAATTTCTGTTACCAAAACTTTCCTATCTTATTACACATAAAGTTTATATTTTATCAGGGTTAATACAATATCCCATTTTCGAAATTCCTTGTCTATTCCCTGACCAACTTTCTATTTCACCTGAACATTATTTATTTATTTTTAGATACAAAAAAACATTATAACCAGGAGATAAATAATGTTAATCCAAAAAAACGTTTATTAATATTATAAACTTCAACTTAAGTTTATCAAAATTTCCCTGACACTTTTAGGTTTTTTCTCATAATCCCTGACTTTCTCTGATTATTTTTAAATTCCTCGACTTTTCCAAATTTTTCTGACCTGTAGCCACCCTAATTTATCACCCTGAATAGTTTGAACATTTTGCAATTTTTTCTGGAAAATTTAGTGAAAATACGACGATTCAAAAAGCATCGAATATTTCCATCCAACTCCGTGTATGAAATATAAAAAAATTCTCGCTTAAAAAATAAAATCCCATACATTTCTCGCAACAATACATTTCCCTGCAATTCCCGCTTTTCTCACATGCTGGACTGTCTATGGTGTTACAAAAAAACTTATTTTTATTTTTCGGCGGCCGTATTACTTTTTCTCGCAGTAAATTTTTTTTTAAATGTACGTATTTGTTTTAAAGTAATACCCTATGAATAAAATTTGTAAAAAAAATCAGGCAGATATAATTTAAAACATGGGCATCAGAAAAATATTAACAAAATTAATAAAAATAATTGATATAACAACGCGGTTTCTGTTTCTCCATCATTAAAATTGGATAAAAAAGCAATTATGTTATATAAAAAGAATTAAAATCATTTTATTGAAAAAATATTGTTCAAGATCTTTTTTTCTTCATAAATATTCAGAGCATTTAGAACATTTTCCCTGAGATTAAAAATCGATTTAAAAAATGAGAAATATCAAGATTGCATATTATATCTTTTATCGAGTAATTAGCATCTTTGCATATCCTGTATTGAGAGAATATATGCAAGAACTTTATTATCACAAGAGATAAATTAAAATTCGTTTTTCATATTATCAACAGTGATGTATGAGGGTATTAAGAAACAATCTAAAATGCTTCGCTGCTTCATCACTGACAATTGACAATTATACATGAGGTCTTTGCTCTGAAATCCCCAGTTTTGTTCGAATGCCCAAAAAATAATCTTATAATTTGAGTGCTTTCAGGTAATATTTAAACATTAAGGGGTCGCGCAAAGACCATGAAGTTTCCCATTGAGTTAACGTAAGAAAAAATTCAGCTTTTCGTAAATATAATATTTAAACACGATGATATGTTCCAAACAATTCCGTACTTCATTATATTGTTTAGAATCCCTCAGAGAATAAGAATCAATCATAAATATTGTGGTAGAATGACTTTAAGCCACTCTTACGGGTTCCAAAAGAAAACCACATGAGTGGCAAATTTGAATTTTATTTAATCTTGCGATTTATCAACGCTTTTTGAAAGTTTTTTTTCTTCACAAACAATTATTAATCGTTAAAGCTGAAAAAATGTTTCTCCCATTATTTAAATATTTGCAAAAATATAAATGTAAACAAACTGAAAAAATTTTAACAATTGAAGATGAGTTGAGAGATGATTGGGTATTCTTAAATTACCGATTAATGATTCTTTATTTAAAAAAACTTTCAAAAAGCTTTAATAAAACACAATATAAACAATAAGTAAAATTCAAATTTTCTACTAATGAGGTTTTCTCTGAGGACCCATAACAGTGGCTTAAAGTAATTCACCATAAAAATACATGATTGATTCTTATTCTCTGACAAATTGTGTACAATATACTGACATAGGAAATTATTTGTAATATATTATCGCGTTTAATTATCAGATTTACATATACCGAAAATATCCGGCTATTCATACCGAAATTTCGGAAACAATAGCTCATTTTCCTGCTCCTCCTGTTAGTGCCGAAAAAATCCGGCTATTTGTACCGAAATTTCGGGACACGCAGCCCAGGCCTTTATAAATCTGCAGATTGAAATCAATTATTTAATTACATTTTTAAAAAAGCAGATAAATCTTCAATTTAGTTTAATTTTACACTGAAAATACTGATTTACAACAAAATACATCATTTTTTAAATAAAAATGATCAATTTTAACCAAAAATACAATAGTAAAATGTTCAGAGAAAAAAATTAATTTTTAGCCGAAATAAACACTACTTTTGAACAGAATAGTTAAATCTTAACCAAAAATGAAATCATAAAGTTTTTAGTTGAGAAAATTATTTTTCTGCCCAAAAAAGCAAATTTAAAAAGGGAAAGATGAATCTTAAATTAATAAAATAGCTTTTTAATAACGTAGTTCATCTTCCAATCAAGCAGTTAAATTTTAAACCAAGTAGATTAATTTATTATATACCAAAAAGACGAATTTTCAACTAAATACATAAATTTTGCATTAAATAGAAAATTTTAAATTGAAAACAAGTAACTTTCAAGCAAAAATGTAATTCTAAAGATTTCAGTTATAAAATTATTTTACAACCAAAGAGCACTAATTTTTAACAATAATACATTTTTTAACAAAGTATTAAAAGTTTAACCCAGAGATTTTGAACAAAAAAAGATAAATTTTTAACCAAAAAGATTACGTTTTTACCAAACTATAAGATTTCAATTCAAAAGGACGAATTTTCTGTTAAAAAAGACGAATGTTACAGAACAGGTGAATTTTACACCAAGAAAGATGAGCTTTTACCAAAATATTTGACTTCTCCTAAAAATAATTAAATTTTAAACCAAATACATTTTTTAACCAAAAGAGGTGGATTCGAAACCAAAAATATAATAGATTTTTTCTACCAAAAATAGTAGAATTCTCATATTGAGTCCTACTAACTCGGTTCACATTGAAAAGAAATAAGATGAATGGAAAGATTCTAGAAAATCCCAAAAAAAGAAAAATTCTTTAAAGTAAAGTTTGCCATGAATTAAAAACTTGTCCAGTTTCCAGTTACTTATATTAGGTCTACAAATTTATTCGCTGCCTTTAATTTTAGATTGAAATCAATCAAGTAATTAAATTTAAAGTAAAAAAAAAAATTCTTCCTACCTTGACTCCAGGCGAGTCTAAAGTAATAACGGCTACATTGTCGACAATTTTCGTTTTGAAGTGTTTTTGTGTTGCTGTGGCGAGAGTTCTAAGGGGTTGTTGTTGTGCTGAAAAAATTATATTGATTTTATCAATTTATGGAATCAAAAATACTAGTCAATGAACACAAATAATGTCTTTATCTAATAATAAACAATAGAATCAATTTTGTGAAATACGATTTTAAATGTAGAAAGAATGAGCGAGATACGTTACATAATGTAAACCTTAAGTATGCATCAAAATGCACTAAAACAATGTAAGATAATGAGTAGTTAATCCATAATTCCTAACCTCTACATCAAAATAATAGGTCTTCATTTTTCTTGAATTGTCTAAATGATAAATTGCAACTTATAGAAATAAAATAGTCAAGACTAAAATGAACTTCCTCAATACAAAAAAAGATAACTAAAGTCGAAATTTTTCTGTCATAATTTCCTAACCTTGTTAAAATCGTATTTGCGATACATGATAAATTAAAGAAATATTGAGAGAATTTTTTTGAGAATTCTTTAAAAAATCAAACGACACATGGCATACAATAAGTTATAACTTTGAATTTAAACCCCTCTCAAATTGTTAATCGTTTTATCGGAAGATATTCAATTCTTTTACAGACGGGTATTGCTATATCACGTGACATTTTCAATTGTTGCTAAAAATTCAAAATAAGAAGAATATAATTGCAAAAATTTTGATAATTTTTTCATAATAAAGTTAGGTAACGGTATTAGTCCATGACCGCTTTATAATAATGTTCTGCAGGCATCCAGACTAAACCTATAGGAGCAAAGGTTACTTTGACCAAATGGAGCTGAGTGCAGTTCGTGCAAAATGTGTACGGAGTATTTACCGAAACTCGAATCATATTGTACAGAATATTTACCTGCTCGGGTGATAAAATGAGCATCTGTACGCGAAAATCGCGTGAGAGCACCAAAAATTCTGCAGCTCGCCATTCTTGCAAGAAATTCGATTCACAAGTCCCACAAGTTGCACGTAAACCAACACAGGATAACCCCTAAACTAACACAATCTCATGTCACACAAATGTCACACATGCACTCCCCCCACTTGTGCCAACGTTGCTACACATACAAGAGTACTGAGCACTGCGCATGTCTAGTGTTAATCAGTTATAAAGTTAAAGTTTTCGGGGCTTGACCAATCGCGCGTATTTCTTACATGGCTTAAAAGTTAAAGAATTTACGAAAATATTTGGGATTGGTTCGGATAATTCTTACGGCTTAAAGAACCGGCCGGTGAAACCTAACCTTTACGTGTCATTTATTCAAGATTCAAACGATTAAAATGGACTTTGATCTTTTGCTCAAATGGTAATAAGTGGGTATATTATATGGTAATAATTATACGAAATATTCATGAGTGCAATTTTTTTATTAATATTATGTAATACATTATGTAATTTTGTTTAAAAGAAAAAGCGAAACAAATTAATTAATTGTTTAACGAAAAATTAAAGGCATTTTTCATAAATGAAACAAAATCTCATTTAAAATATTTTTTTAAACCAATAAGGTACGAATTTTGCGCAAGATAGTTGAGTTCTTCCCCAAATATTAAAACAAAATTGTTGCGAATTTTAAAGGCAAAAAAAACAATTTTCTAAAAAAAAGTTGAATTTTCAACCTAAAGACAAATTACAAATCAAATATGCAAGTAAATTTTCAATTTAAAATATAAATTTTTAAACAAAAATTCAAAAGTTATAATTTGAGCTAAAAAAATTACTTTTTAACCATTAAAAAAACGAAATTAAAAAAAGGTTAACTTTGTAACCGAATATTTTAATTTTTAAACAAAGAAATTAATTTTAAACCCATAAGTATTACTTTCTTAAGAAAAAAGTTGATTTCAAATAAAACTATTCCTTTTTTAGTCTGAAAAACGCGAATAGTCTAAAAAATAATAATTTAATAATAATAATAATTTTTAACTCAAAAATGTGAATTTTTACCGAATCATATAATTTTCAACCTAAAAAAGACGAACTTGAATTCAACTAACTAATTTTCAACTCAAAAATATTGATTTTTAAAGAAAAATGGAAAATTTTTTATATTCAGTTAATAATAACATTTTTTTTTTAAACAAGAATTAAACATAAAAGTTAAAATTTAAAACAAGAAAATAAAATTTTATCTCTGATTTTATATTTGAATTTTTTGAACCAGAAAGATACATGAACAACAAAATAAATGAATTTTCAAACAAAAAGATGATTTATAAACCAAATTAATTAATTTTTAATCATAAATATGAATTTTTGTAAAGGCAAAATAAAATATGTAGTTACAATTTTAGTTGAAAAATTTGCTTTGTAACCTAAAAAAACTTAGGTGATTTTTCAAAAAAAATTCTACTTAAAAAGATGAATTTTCAGCAAAATACGCAAACTTTAAACTAATACAGATGAATTTTCAATTACGAACATCAGTTCTCAGGCAAAAGAGGAATTGTAACAATTACGGTTTAAAAAACTAACTATAAAAAATAGCAAATTAAAAAAAAATTAATTTTAAACCATATAGTTGAATTTTCAATCTATAGAAGATGAATTTTCAACAATAAAAAAAATAATTTTGAACCAGATATTTAGTTGAATCTTTTATCAAAATTTTTGAACTTTCAGCATGAAAGGGCGTATTTAAAAAAGCGAAATGAATGTTAATTACAAAAGATAAATTTGTCATGAATAATATTAATATTCAACCACAAAAAAACTATAGTTTTCAACAAAAGACATGAAATTTAAACTAAAAAAGATGAATAAAAAAAAAGAATTTTCAATTACAATAATTGTCAATTTTCAAGCAAAAATTGAATGTAGTTATAATTTCATTAAATCAAAACAAAGCATTAAAAAAAAAGAATTTAAACAAAGTTAAAATAACGGTTGTCCTATTATAATATTTTGCTTTAAAATTTAAAATAGAATTTTTGTTTAAAAAAACCCCGAAAGTTATGATTAACTTTAACGATTTTACCAAATAAATTTTCTTGGGGAGATGAAGAGGAATTCGTTTTGAAATATATATTTCGCAGACTTCTTTGAAAATCGCGCCTCCTACTTAATCGAAAATAATCGAAGTATCGATTTGACACTACACGACTGGTGACCCAAGGACAGTAGATGACCCAAGAAATGATGACAGACGTCAGTATTGATGACTCGCTGGCCGGTGAGGTTGTCAGGCTGTCAGAGAGACGTGACAGACGTAAAACAAACAAATAACAAAGATATCTACATTTTTGCCAATGAAATATTCTTTTATGATAGAAAATGGATTTCTGGATTTTATCTTTCAACCATAGTAGATAAATGTGTTACGATTGCATATGCGACATAATGATCAAAATATGCGTTCAAATATTTATCCTACAAAAATAATTATTCTAACAAGCCAATGATTACGTTTATTATAGAATGCCATAATGTTACGCTCAAAGAAATACAAACAGCTCATTATTGAAACTCTATTTGCTCTTTTTGGATTATTGGTGGTTTGCGAGTTCATTATTTATTATGTGGTCCTCTTCCAGGTTAGTGATCGTATTTTAACAATTTATCGATTCAAATTTGTTAGATTTAGTTCTCGAAAAGGAAAAAAATAATTCACAATTCTTTACTTAACACTAATCAAAAAACGCGCGCTATAAAAAAGAACCTATTGAAAAGGCGACTCCGTGAATTGCGTATCTGTCAATTGCAGATTGAGACTTTAAAACTGAATTTATTTGCGACTATATCTTTTTAAGTATATTGAGGTCTTCAGAAATCTCTTCAAATTTTTTGAAACCACTTGAAACTTGTAAGCTGTCAAGAATAATAAATAAAAAATTTACTAAATTTGATTTTAAAATATTTTTCTTCCGTTTTTATAAAAGCTTCTATATTAAAAATGCAAACTTGCCACTTTTTCCCCTATTGTCTTCATTTACCTTTTTAAAAAAAATCCTCTTTTCCCATGTTTTCAAGAAACTCAAAAACAATATGAAAATATAATATTTAATTAATATTATATTTGATTTCACAGTCCAAAATCTTGTTAAAAGAGTGGAACTACATTTTTCACGAAAATATGGGAATCATAAGGGAATAAATTATTCTAAATAAATCTAACGCAGACACAAAACCGCTTGAAATTTCTAATATTTCATGTCGAAATAGATTACATCTTCCACGTAATAGTTGAATTTTTAACTAGAAGAAATTTCAATAAAAGAGATAAGTTTTCAAGATAAAAAGTCGAATTTTTAAGAAATAAGTTGACTTTAGAAACCCGAAAAGGTGAATTTTCGTTTTAAAAAAGTTCATTTTTAATAAAGAAAGATAAATTTTCAACAAAAAATAATTTTTAACTAAACAGTTACATGTACAACCATAGAGTTGAACTTTCAAGCAAAAGAGACGAATTTTCGACAAAATAGTAGAACTTTTAACCAAATATTTGAATGTTCAACCCAAAATGATGAATTTTTAAAGAAATGGCTGAATTTTGAATTAAAGAAGATTAAACTTCAACTAAAAACAGTTAAATTTGTCAAGTGAAAGACGAATTTTTGGATGAACATTTAAATATTCAACAAACTAGTTCATTTTCAATCAAACAAGATGAATTTTCAACCAAAAAGATGGCTTTTTCTACCATATGGTCGAATTTTTAAACAAAAAAAGATTTAACTGATTGTGAATTTAACTTCTTTAATATAAAAAAATATATACAAATCTATAATTTTATAGTATTTCAATTAATTATTTATATATATTTATTTTAATTTATTTGTTAATTTAAATTAATAAAAATATGACAAAAAGATTATAACATCCCAATATTCAACTATTTTGTAGAAAATTCATCTCTTTTTCTTGAGAGTTCAACTTTTTAGTTGCAAATGTAACTGCTTAGTTAAAAATTAATTTTCGTTTTTGAAAATTAATCTTTCTTTATTAAAAATGAACTTTTGTGTTGAAAATTGATCTTTTCGGGTTTCGAAAGTCAACTGATTTCTAAAACATTCGACTTTTTAACTTAAAAACTAATCTCTTTTACTTCAATTTTGTTATTGAAATTTTGAAAATTCAACTATTACCTAGAAAATGTAATATATTTTGACTTGAAATATTAGGAATTTCAAACGGGTTGGTATCTACATTAGGTGTATTTAAAATAATTTATTCCCTTATTATTTCCATATTTTCTTCAAAAATTTAATCACATTTTGGACAGTGAAGTCTAAAAATGTTACAAGATTAGAATTCTGGTCTTTAAATATTAATGGTCATAGAAAATAAAAAATTAGTCAAGGAGTTATAATAATTTATTATAGTAAAGTTATTATAATAAAATGTTCCTATAATCGCTCAAAAATGATAGGAAAATCATTATAGGACTGATTTTCCTAGAATATTTTTTCGTAAGAACAGATCGGCATATCTTCAATTTTCGATTTACTATGACTAATTATATTTTATTATCCATTATTAGTGCGATTGGCCAGTTTTGGACCAGCGCAAAGTGGACCCAGACATTTTGCCCCCATCGCCCGAAGAAAGACCCGTACGAGCGATGTTTCTGGCAGACACACATTTACTAGGACCTCGAAAGGGTCACTGGTTTGATAAACTCAGAAGGTTCTATAAAATTATAAAATGCATATTCTAGGTGAAAAGTTATATATATTTTATATATAGTGGATAAGACAATGATATTTTTCATTTGTTTTGGGAACTTTTCTATTTGAAACAAATGAAAAATATCAGTGTTTTGTCCACTGTATATAAATTGTATATAACTTTTGCACCTGGGATAAGTTGCTTTGCATGCGCATAAAATAAATAATAAAAATCTACAACATTATTACAAGGTGACTACCATAGCTGAAAAATCTGGAAAACCTTGAATTTTCAGGGAATTTTTTCGAGAGCGTACTTAATTTTTTTTAAATTGCAATATTAAATTGAATAACACGTTATTTTGTTTGAAATAAATTTATTTAAAATTGATCGGTTTTAGTTTAAAATTTAAGTTTTTGACTGAAAATTTCATGTGTTTGTTAAAAATTATTTCTTTTTGGTTGAATTCTATTGTTTGTTTATTAAAATATTAAATCCTTTTTTATTTGAATAATCAACTAATACATTTTTTGTACCGAAATCATCTTTTTTCAATAAAGATTGAATCACTTGGTTGAGAAATATTCTTTTTTTTTAAATTAATTAGTTGCTGTTAAAGATTCATCATTTTAATTGAAAATTCATCTCCTTGGTTGAAAAATGAGTTATTTTGTTGAAAATTCGTTTTTTCTTCGACTAAAAATTGATTTTTTCACTAAAAAATTAACTATTCCAGTTGCAACTTTAACTACTTTATTGGAAATTTGTTTGTTTGTTTTGTTTTTGTTGTTGAAAACCAATTTTTTTATTGAAAATATAACTATTCAATATTTAGTTGAAAAATTATCATTTTTAGTTGAAAATGTGGATTTTTTTGGTAGAAATTAATATTTTGGGCTAAACATTAATCTTTTTTTGGCAATTTAATGATTCTAGTTAAATATTCAAAATTTTGGTTAAAAAATCATGTTTTTGGTTTCATACTCGTCGCTGTAGTTGAAAATAAATTTTTAATTGAAAATTTAACTATTCAATTGATCTTTTTAGTTTGAAATTCAACAATTTAGTTCAAAATTTGTCTTTTTGTATTTGATTATTCAAATATTTCGTTGAAAATTTATTTTCTTGAGTAATCGTCTTTGTGGTAGAAAATTAATCTTTTCGGTTTAAAATAAGCCTACTAAGTTTAAAATTGTTTGTTTGAAAATTAATCGTCTTGTTTATAAATTTTTTTTTCGCCCAAAAATTCAAATATTGCAATTAAATATTGATCATTTTAGTAATTAATTAATCTTTTTGGTTTAAAATAAAACTACTTGGTTAAAAGTTAAATTAAGTTAGTTTTAAAAATAAATGTGTACTTTTGTTTGTGAAAAAATCATTTCTTTTTGGAAACCAAAATTTCTTCTTGAAAAGTTAGGAACTATAAGCGGCTTAAATGGAATTTAATACATTAACCACATTATTTATTATAAATTGTGAAAAAATATACCTGGAAAAACCCTGGAATTGTCCCGGAATTTTTTTCCAGAATTTGAATAGACACCTTGTATTAATCAATTATGAATGCAAGTCTCGCTATATGTTTACTTAAAAATGGTTTAAAGCAAAATAAAAATTCAAAGTCTGTACTTAGGGAATGGCAAATGTACAGAGCTTTCCAAACTGTGATGACAATCCATAGTCCAGATGTAGTTTTTATATTAGGTTGGTAGAATGTAAATAATAATTATATAGCTATTTTTATGGTATTACTTGTGAACTTAAAAGAGGTATTATTTTGAAGGAGATATATTCGACGAGGGTCTTTGGACAAGTTCAGCGGAATTTGACGCTTACATCGAGAGGTTCAACTCAATTTTTACTGTTCCCGAAAATACACATCTTTATGTTGTGGCTGGAAATCACGACATGGGTTTTCACTACGGTAATTTTGTATTTTTCATATATTTTGTAAATTTACGAACATTATCAGGGATTTCACAATATTTCACACAATATTTAATATTTAATATAATACTATAATCATACTTATTAATCAAATACTTATTGTCTTTAAAATTATAGTCTTAGAATGTGCAATTCTAAAACAATTTAATCTGTGAGGTCTTGAAAGTAAAGTTTTTTTCTTTAATTAATTTTTATTTTAAGATTGAAAAGTAATCTATTTTATCAGGAATAATTTTATGCAAAATAAGCATTGAAAAAGATTCACCATTAAAAAACACATTTCCAAATTATATCAAATTTCGGCTTATTAAATATAAAACTAAAATATAAAAGAGAGAGATAAAAGGGAAAAAGTCAACCAAAGCCCATCTCTCATTTTTACCTTTCTCCGTCCTTTTTAGACCATTAGGGTACCAATATGTTTCGGGGCCAATTTAAACATCTTTATCAGAGATTAATTGTAGGATAAACAAAAGGTATCAAAAATTAATTTACTTAAAAAGAAAATATTTCGATGGGTATTAATCAAAACTTGATTAATTCTAATATAATCTATATCTTTTTTAATAAAATGATTGTTCTATAAAAGAATTAATTTTACTTTAAAGTATAAGAAAGTTAATTTCATGATGATGAAAAAGGGTAATTGTTGTTTGAATTTCTCAATCACTTGTTTTACATTCATATTCAAAAAATATAACTGTGAATGGCAATCTTTAATATTTAAATTTAAGATAGATTTTAAAAATAAATTATTCAGTATTCGTATCTATTTTTTTTTATTTCTTTCATTTATGAAATAAAAACTAACCTTTTTATTGATGTCAAAAATCTTTTCATGAAAAACTCCAGTCAAATTCATTACTTATGAACAAGAACAATCCATTTTAAACGAAATCTTTTAAAACAATATTCCTCTTTTTTAGTAATTTTTCATAAAAAAGGTTAACTCTCTGTTATTTTTGTCTGTAATGAGCCGAATAGTGAGGGTTTAGAAATCTGTTTAATAATGATGAATCTTTTTCATGCTTATTTTGCATAAAATTATTCCTGATAAAGTAGATTATTTTTCAATCTTAAATACAAATTCTTAAATAGAGGCACAAAACTCATGATTCGTTCCAATCTTCAGGGTTAGTTTATGAAGATTTTAAGAGTTATTTAAATCGAGTTCAAAATAATTTACCTCAATTTCTTAAAAGAAGGTTTTTGATTTAAATTCTTGAAAAAAGAATGAACTTTAATAACGAAAATAATAACAATGCATTAATTTTTTGGATTATCTTTGTTTCCTTTTTTGGAAAACGTAATAATCTAAAAACATTGGTTCAGAATCAACCATAAAACTAATTTTTATATTAATTTCGAATTTTAAATTTCACAATATGGTACTTTGAAATTCTAATATTTAGAATACCAGAACGATTCCGCTTTTCAATATTTTAAAAATTCATACTAAAAATCTTAATAGTCAGTTGTGAATTTAATAATAGAAGTAAATATAAAGCGATTTCGAATTAAAAAGGTAAAATATGAACAATTTCAAAAATTGAAATCGTTTTATAGCAATATCGTTTTGTATTATATCTAAAAAAAAATTTTATTTCAATCTAATATCTTAAAATTTTCCGATTTTTAGTTTAAGATTTAAACAAATTAATCGTTTCAAATTAAAAAATATATAATTGCAAAATTTCAAGAATGAATAATAATTCTAAAGAAAGATTTAAATACAAAAAAGTAGTTAAAAATTGAGTTTAAAATAAAAAAGATCAAAATTACACTAGCTGAAATTGTAATTGAAATCAGTAATTGAATAATTTCGGTAATTGTAAATGATTACAATTTAAAAATTCTGAATTTTCATGTTCATCGCTAAATTTTCAATGTTCCCTTTTCGTAGGTTTTAATTTTCCAATTAAAATTGAATTGGTTGAATTTTGAAATTAAAAATAGCAATTTGGAAATTATTAATTTTTAAGCGATTTAAATTTAGTTTCAATGATGTTAATTTTAAACGGTTTTAGTGTAAAAAAGTTAAAAGAACTATTTATGTTTTAAGTTTTTTTTAAAGAAAAATTGGTCTAATCAGCTTTAACGTTAAATTACAATTTCGTCATGTAATACAAATTTTAAACTCTAGAATTTCAGAAACTTCGACTTGGAAATATTTAATTTACTTTTCAATTTCAAAATGTCAAATTCTAATCGCTTTTGAAGTTAAAATTTTTAAACCAAAAGTTTTTAATTATTTAATTTTGAACTCTTTTAATTATAAATTCATTTTTTTTAATTTCTCTGAATTTTAAATTATCCAATTTTCAAAATTCTAATCTTAAAATATTCCTTTTTTAACGTCTTGACATTCTTTTATTTTCGGAGTTTTACTCTGAAATCATTCAATTTCGTGAATCTTCAATTCAAAATTAAATTGTTTAATTTTTAGCGCATCGGCTTACAAATTATACAATTTAACTCATTTTTCTAATTAATTTGTCCAAAATCTTTCTATGCATATATTTTTTAAAATTTTAAACACTTTTAAATCAAAATGATTAATTAGGGTTTGAAAAATGTTGAAGGCATATTTAAAAATTAGTTTATGCTTATATATATCTGCTCCCGCATCAATCATTTATGTAAAAAACTGTGGGTTTCCCAAAAAAAGTATATTTTTCGCTAAACTGGAAGGAATCGCGAATATTTACCGGGAGAAAACCGGGGGAGGAAAATTTGTAAAGAAGTGGTCACCCTTTTTATGCTAATTTACTTCTAATCAATTTTTAATCCACAGTAATAACACCTTATTTGAATCAGCGATTTATAAACGGAATGCGATCCCCCAGTGTTCGGAGAGTCAGTATTAGGGGAAATCATTTTACACTTATGAACAGTATGGCTTTGGAGGGAGACGGTTGTTTCCTCTGTCGACCAACTGAAGTCGCAGTAAATAAAATTTCTAGTGAGTAATAGGAGTTAAATTTCTAGAATTAGGAAGACAGACCGTACACAATTATTTTTCTTTCAGAGCATTTAAAATGCGCCAAGGGCATTGGAACCGATTGTGCGAAAAGCAGTTCTATAAAACGATACAGCAGACCCATTCTTTTACAGCATTTTCCAATGTACCGAGAATCCGATAGAATATGCAGTGAATTGGACGAGGCCCCTGCGGATATGAAAGACATCAAATTTCGGGAAAGATGGGAATGTTTATCAAAAGAAGCTTCTGAACAGGTGACATTGAAATTGTTTTTATTTAATAAAAACGTTACGTTTTATTCAGATGCAGTCTGAATTTTTAGCATTATTGTGCTACTATTTCGATAAAAAATAAAACTAAAGAGATTATTTGCTCACAGTTGCCCGATAATGCCATGATTTCTTTATTTTTCCAGAAAAGAATTTTATTTTAAATCGAAAACAGTTGAATTGAACCAAAAAATATTAATTTCCAACAAAATAGTTCAATCCTCAAACGAAAGAGATAAATTTTTAAACAAACAGTTGCACTTTTAACTAAAAAGATGAGATTTATACAAAACAGTTGAATTCTTAAACAAATAGTAAAATTTTCAACCAAAAATATGAATTTCCAACACAGAAGATTAATTTTCTACCAAAAAAGATTAATTATCAACAAATTACATACATTTTTAACGAAATAGTTTCAACAATGGATGTAATTTTAGCCAAATTTTATTTATTTATTATTATTAATTTTTGTAACCAAAGATTAGAGTAAATTTTCATTGAAAAGAATTTTATTTCCAATAAAAAATTAATTTTCTAGAAAACAGTAGTATCTTCAACCCAAAAATATGAATTTTCTACAGAAAAGTTAATTTTGAATCATTCAGTTGAATTTGTAACAAACTAGGTAAATTTTCAGTTAAAAAGTTAATTTGTAACCAAAATAAAAAACAAACAAATTTTGAAGTAAAATTTTTGAATCATCAACCAAGGAGCTGAGTTTTCAACCTAAAAAGATGTATTTTCAACAAAAAATGTGCTTCTCGATATTTCAGAAAGAAATATTATTATTTAAAATAAAAAACAGTTGAATTTAACTAACAAAAATGAATTTTTAACCAAATACTTGAATCCTGAACTAAAGCCGATTAATTTTCAAGTCAGCAGTTGCATTTGTAACCAAAAAATGGATTTTCTACCGAAAAGATGATTTTTCAACAAAATAGATAATTCTTCAACCAAATAATTAAATTTCCTGCAAATTGTTGAATTCTCGAGCCAAAATTTCTACAGAAAGAGATCAATTTTCAAACCAAAAAGATGAAAGTTCAAGAAAATAGCTGAATTTTCGCCCAAAATAGATTTTTCAGTCAAGAAAGAAAAACTATTAACGACTGTTTACATTTTCAAGAGAATAGTTTAAGTTTTAACCAAGAATTATGATTAAAGAAAAATTGAATTCTCAAGAAAATAAACCAAAAAAGATGAATTTGTAATAAAAAAATAGTTACTTATTGCTAATTTGCTTATTGGATTCCATTAATTCAATTCGCATTTAAGTTAAAAAAACGAGAAAAAGCAGAGAATATGGAAAAAGCTGTGCAAGTTGCGATAAATAAATAGGAATTTGGATAATGTGTAGACTAAAAAATAACATTTTAAATAAATATGTATTTCTACGTATTTCTGCAGATTATATGGGTTGTCAGAAAATTTCAATGGTTTTAGCATTTTTTAAGGAATTTAAAAAAGTATTAAAGGATTTAAGATGAACTATATTTGTAGGATTCATAGAATTTCAAAAGAAATTAAAGATTCCATAAGATTGTAAAGAATTTCCATATATTTCAGTGGCTGAAAAAGTTGGAGTTTTCAGAGATTTCAGAGAAATTTAAACGATTTCAAGGACTTTATTTTTCAAATTTATCCAATTATTTAATTTTTTTAGATCTAAACCATGATGTTTTATGAAAATATGATTTTTATGAATGTTGAATCCTAGATTCTTTCTTATTTCTTACCGTTCACATAAATTAAAATAAAATTATGAATTATTATTATATATATGAAAAAAATTTTGACCGATAAATCTCCAATGACGTGGGTTTTTATTTTGTTTTTTACTTTACAACATTAATCTGATGTTTTTGATTAATTCAAACTTAGAAAACGCAGATTAAAACCTTTTGAAAAAGGTGCGCACTGTACCGAAACGTTAAGGATTTGATTTCAAATCATTATACGAATATGGTTTTTATGAACACATGATGTTTTACGAAAACACTATGTTTGATTTTTGTGGGATTTACTAGAGATTTCAGAATATTTAAGAAATTTTATAAATTTATAGATATTGCAAAGGGTTTTCAAGTGTTTCGGGTGTTTTAAAAGATTTCAAGGAATTCAACAAGATTTCAAAATATATGAGAACTTTCAAAGAATTTAAGAAAATTTCCAAGAATTTTAAAAAGGTATCACATAAAAAAAAGATATTACATCCAAATATATATAAATAAAGTTTAAGGGATATCAAAGAAATTTGAAAGAGGGTATTTAAAAATATTTCATTGAATTCAGCGAGATTTTCATTAATTTCGAAGAATTTCGTAGGATTTCTTTAAATTTTTTATGTTTTTAAAAAGGTATGCAGGATATCAATGGTATTAACAAGGTTTCAAGGGATTCCAACGAATTTTAGAGCACTTTAGGAAATAAATGAAATTGCAAGGAACTTATTTTTAAGGGTTTCAGAGATTTTAAGGAATTTCAAGAGTTTTCACTAGATTTAAAGGGATTAAAAATAATTAGCATCTCGATTCAATATTTAAAAAATGTCATAATACTTTTTTGCTATATTTTTTTTAATTTTATGCTATTATTTACACTATTTTAAATTTTTCAAATGTTTTTGATTTGGCAAGAAGTTAAATTTACAAAAAAATGTTCTATTTGCAAATAATGTACGTAGGAATTCATGGAATTTAAAAACATTTAAAAATTAAATTAAATAATAATACTAAAAGAAAGATATTTTCAAATTTTCATTCACCTTATGTCACTTATGTGATTTTTTTAAAGCATTCTAGATAAACCACTATTTTGTTGTTATTTTACCAAATTTATGTAAAAATTTATGTTAAAAATGTATTTTTTTTAGTTTAAAATTCATGTACAGTTCTTCAACTGAAAGTTTGACTATTCCATTTTTTTAAATTGATCTCTATTCAAAGAAATTTAATTTTTTGATTGAAAATTCATCTGTTTCACTGAAAATTGTTATATTTTTTGTTAAAATTTCATTTTTTTGGTTGAATATTTGCTGTTTTTTGCTGAAAATTTAACTATTCTATTTTCGTTGAGACTTCGTATTTTTTGGTTTTAATTAAACTGTTTTTAATTAAAGATTAAAATATGTTGGTACAAACATCAAATATTATACTAGTCGTTGAGATTTTTTTTTTTAGAAATTGAAGATTGATCACTCTGGTCGAAAGTTTTACTATTTTTTCAAAATTCCTTTTTCTTCTTAATTAATTTAGTAGCAACCCTTTCTGAAATGAGTCCTGCCATTGTTATAGAAAATCTGAAATAAGCTTTCTGTTGATTTTCAGCTTTTCGATATGTTGAATCCGAGATTGATAGTAGATGGACATACTCATCACGGATGCAGAAATATACACAGAGAAGATATCTTAGAAATAACAATTCCCTCTTTCAGTTGGCGCAATAAGGATAATCCTTCCTTCCTTCTGGTGAGTTGATATTACTTTTTTTGATTATTGTAACTTCAGGATAAAGTCAATTCAACTTTTTTTTCAGGGAGTATTTACGCCTAATAATTACTCTACATCAAAATGTTATATGCCAGTGGAAACAACTGTTTGTCAAATTTATATAGTTGGATGTATATTCATCGTTCTCTACCTTTTAATCAAACTTAGACAAAAACTAAAAACTTCCTACTTTGTAAAGCTTCATTAATTATATTATGTAAGGGGCCGTACTTAAATTACGTAAAGGATTAAGATTAAGATTAAAGTAAAGAACCTCGCAAAGACTTCATCCTGTAACTAACCGTAAACAATATTTGCCCCCCCCCCTTCTTTCTGTACGTAATTTTCATTTTCCAGAAATCTTTTGATATTTATTGGGAGTAAAATTAGGCAGGGTGTCCGAGAACTTTATTTTCAAAATTATTCCCAGACTTTTCCTTGACTAATTTTTCATTTTCATTGATCATTATGATTCAAATAGCTGCACTTTAATCTGGTAATACTTTTGACATAGAATCTTTTATAAACGGAATAAAACATCATTGCACATAAAAATCTAAAATTTTGAAATTGATCAATTTGTTTTACACAAAAAAATGTATTTTCTACTATAAAAGATGGCTTTTCAACAAAATGCTTGAGTTTTCAACAAAATAATTAAACTTTGAACAAAATAGTTGAATTTTAAACCTTAAATGAAAAACTCCTTCAAAAAAGTATCATAGTTTATATTTCAATCAAAAAAGATTGATCTGAATTATTAAACCTTCAAGCCAAAAGACGAATTTTCTCTACAAAAATTGAATTTTCAAATAGAAAATATGACTTCAGCAAAAAATTAATTTTCCACGAAACTGATTCATTTTACCCAACAAAAATTTTAAGCATGTATTTTAACTTTTACCCAAGTAGTTGAATTGTCAATTAAAAAAGATTTTTTTTTAACAAAGTTATTAAAATTTCAACCAGATTTGAATTTTCAACTAAAAATATAAATCTCAAAATAAAAAAAATTATTTATAAGAATGATTCAAACAAATTTTGCCAACAAAAAAATTGATGAATAAAAAAGAATTATTTTTAACAAAAAATTTGCATTTTTATACAAAAAAATATATTTCTACAAAAACGGATGAATTTTTTAATCAAAAAGATAAATTTAAAAAAAAAATAGTTCACTTTGCTGTTAAAAAAGATTTCAGTTCACTTTTCACGACCAAAATATGAATTTTTGAACAAATCATAAGTTTCTACGAAAAAAATCGAAGTTTTCAATCCAAAAAGACGGATTCTTAACCGAAAAGGATGACTTTTTAACAAAATTGTTAAATTCTATACCAAATAGTTGCATTTTTATAAAAAAATCCACTTGACTTTTTAAGATCAAAATATAAATTTTTTAACATAAAATAAGTTTCTACGAAAAAAATTGAATTTTCAATCCAAAAAGACGAACTTTCCCCACCAAAAAGAATGAACTTTTAACAAAACAGTTTAATTCAGTTGCATTTTTATCCAAGAAAGATGAAATTTGTACTAAAACAGATGAACTTTTAATGAAAAACGTCCATTTTTTTCAAGTAGAACTTTTCAACCAAACATTTGCATTTTTATCCAAGAAAGATTATGTTTCTCTTAAAACAGATAAAACTTTAATTTAAAAATATAAATAAAAACATAGCATTTTTATCGAAAAAATGTCCAGTTCTCTTTTCAACGACAAAACAATTAAAGTTTAACAAAAAGTAGATTTTCTACGAAATACTTAAATTTTCAACAAAACAGCAGAATTTTCAACCAAAAAATATGAATTTTCAACAAAATTGTTACATTTTTAAATTAAAAAGACAAACTTTAAAAACAGAAGTTAAATTTTAATTAATTTCTTCTAAAACAGATAAATTCAAAAAAAACCTTAAAACGAAGTTAAATTTGTATCTAAAGAAGTTTTCCGTTCACTTTCCAAACTCCAAAATAAGAATTGTATAAGTTAACATTCTGCTAAATAGTCGAATTTTTAACCAAGCGACTGTTTAAAAATATTGTTCATTTTGCAACCAAACAGTTGAATTTTTGTTGGAGTAAAAAATAAAATTCTACTAAAACAGATGAATTTTTAAATAAAGACAAATTTTCAAAAAGGTTGAATTTTCATTCAAAAACATTTCAATTGACTTTTCAATACAAAAATACGAATTTTAAACAAAAAGTGAATTTTTTAGGAAATAGTTGAATTTTCAACAAAAATGTTGCGTTTTTATACAAGAAAGATGCAATATTTATACTTAAAAACGCCGAACTTTTAAATCAAAAAGACAAATTTTCATAAAAATAGTTTCTTTCTAAAAAAGATTTCAGATGTCTTGTCAGCAATAAAATATTAATTAATACTAAAGAAAAGGTTAATGTTTAACGAAAAGAGTTGAATTTTTAACCCAAAAAGACGAATTTAAGAAAACAGTTGAATGTGTAACTAAAAAAGATTTACTTTTTAAAGAAAATTGTAAAATTTTCAATAAAATAATAAAATTTATAACTAAAAAGACAATCTTCAGGAGAAAGTTTTTGCGAATTTGAAAAAATTACGTACATGAGTGATGGGCCCCCTCCCCCCTTTAAGGTGTTACCTAATTTAAGTATGGTCCCTAAAGAGTTATTGGGTACTGCCGAAGAATAGTATTTATATGTATAAAATTATTTTTATGTGTTCACTTTTGAACTTATGTTTCCGCACTAGTTTTTTCAAAAACTACGTCTAAAGAAAGACCTATAATCTGATGAGTATTATTTTGACTTAATTTAGTTTTATTTATAAGAAAATTAATCTTAGATCTAGTAGACAAAAGCTCAAATACTTTATCTTGTAAATCTCTTTTTATATTCTCGCGTTTGATCTGATTGTAGATCTCAGTATGTCACTTGGAAAGTGCCATATTTCTTTGTATAAAACTATTATTCAAAAAATTCCCTTTTTTCTTTAAAATTCCTGAAACCAATAACTATTTCATACTTTGGATTTATTAGTAATATTAGAGTATATCACAAATTACTGAATATGAAATGTTGAATAGTTTATTTCACAAAATGTTCAAAGCAGTAATGAACACAAAAAGGACATCTAGTGAAATAAATAAACTCTTAAATTAGTTAGGTACATATTTACACATTCTATTCTTAATAATCTTAACATTAAATATTAATTTACCATGATCTGCACGAATCAATACTGCTATTGATTACAAATTAGATCTATATTTAATTATTGTTATTTATTTCCTTATTATTTAATTAATGTGTCGCACACAGTGAATATTATTTTCAAACACCACATTCGCTGATAATCAAAAACGTCCATGACATCAGTGGTTTCATTAAAAGAGCTTTTTATATCAAATTAATACTCTTCTTAAAATAAGGAGACAGGCTGAAAATTAGTGTTGAAAGCAGCAATTCAAAACAACTTTACATTTATTAATATTAATACTTTTCTTATACTGATCCTCATTACAATTTTATTAAAATACCAACTATCTCGGACTAGTTTATTGTATCATAGCAATCTTGATCAAAAAATGAAGAATTCTAAACTCTATTCCAAAAATATATTTTTTAAATCTATCTGCTGCCATGCATCGACAACATATTTTTTCGGCTCAAATTAAACCGATATCTGGATGGAATCAATAGAAGAGGAGTGTAGGGCAAAGTATATAAAATAAATATATAATTTCTTGTAGACTTTATAAGGCAGCTTTGACCAATTGTGAAAATAATAACAGTTTAAATTAATTGCGCTCAATTATAAACGAATCAAACCTTATATTGATATGCTTAAAACTCAGGAAAGTTGCGATAAATATCTTCATATTGTAATCTGTGTAATCCTGACAATATACAGCTACTTTTGAATTTTAAGATGAATCGAGCACCTGATCCGCTTACTTTCCAAGTCAAAATTTTGACAAAATCTTCTTGTAGGCTAATTAACTGAAATTCACTCTAGTCTTCCTCAACAGCTCGATTTAAGTCACAGTTTGATTTCTTAATTAAAATCGTTTAATCCTACAATTATTGAAGATTTCTGTGATGATGGTTCTGGTGTACACTTTTGCAAGCCGCAAGTGAGCTAAAAACGCATCGTCTTTGTATGAAATTTCATAGAAATTTCAGGAACAAAAATAATAGTCGTAGACATGATTGAGAGACAAGTTCGAATAAGCAAGAAACATAATGTGAATCTTCATAAAGGAAATCGCCGATTCCCCTCGAGATTTTACCAAGTCTCGCCGTCTATTTTTCGTATTTTGTGAACGCATTCATTCACTCACGTAAAATAAATTCTCGCCGTGTCAGTCCAGGAAAACTACTAATCTATTTTTACGGCGGCGTATATTTTTCGGATAAAGGCATATGCTGCGAAAAATCCGATCGTTCCGGTCAAGAGCCAGAAAGTCAGGACCATCAAGGCCGTGTATCCGAAATACATCAAGGTTGGAACTAATTCTGTGATTTCCAACTTGGTCATAAAGTAAAATACAGAGTAAGCTAGCACATAGGCGGCAGATCCGCCGCTAACTACAAAAGTTCTCCACCACCACCTGTAATCCTGTAAGGAAAGGCAAGTTGATTAGAACCTGAATTTGAAAAATATGCAATTTTATAACTGTAAAATAATAGCACATATATATATTGTACCTCTCCGCAAAGTTGGAAGTAGACCATGACTATGGATATTTGAGAACAGGAAATGACGAGAATGCAGAAAACAAGAAACAAGAAGCCAAAAAGGTAATAAAACTGGTTTTCCCAGAGGGCAGTTAGGATGAAAAACAGTTCAATGAAGACTGCTCCAAATGGCAAGATTCCAGCCATGAGTGTACTGAAATAAAATAAAATATTTAGTTTTCAATTTAGTAACCGATATAAACTGATTTATTATAAATTCAGGGCGCAGGCTCACTTCAAAGGCAAAAAATAGTGTCAATTTTTAAGACAGAGAACGCGAATTTATAATATTTTTTGTTAACTTAGATTTTAGTTTTTTACCATAAATCCTACAAACTTGCACAGAAGCGGCGTAGCCTTTCTTTAGAATATATATAAATATGGAATGGCACAATTTGGATAATAATATTATATAATAATTATTTATATAATATTATACTATGCAACAATTGAACATAAATAGTACATAAATACAGGTATAAAATTCATATTGCCAAAGGTTTAACAGATTTCTCAAAAATTTCGGATATATTGAAAAGATTTCACAATGGCTTCCAAGATTTCGGACAGATTGGAAAGATTTCACGAAGACTTCTATTTTTCACAAGAATTTAAGATAGATTTCAAAGATTAAACAAAGATTTCAATAATTTCCTAAAGATTTCACAAAGATTTCAAATATTTCGCAAAGATTTTTAGAGAATTGGCAAAGATTTTACAAAGATTTCAAATATTTTGCAAGGATTTTAGAAAGATTTCACAAAGACTTCTATTATTTGACAAAGATTTCAGTCAGATTTACAAGATTAAACGACGATTTCAATTTACAAAAGTGTGTAGAGAATTCGCAAAAATTTTACAAAGATTTTAATTATTTCCCAAAGATTTTAAATATTTCGCAAAGATTTGTAGAAAATTGGCAAAGACTTTAGAAAGATTGTAGGTAGATTTCACAAAGACTTCTATTATTTCACAAAGATTTCAAATATCACAAATATTTCGCAAAGATTTTTAGAGAATTCGAAAAGATTTAACAAAGATTTCAAAAATTTCGTTAAGATTTTTACAGATTTCACAAAGCTTTTATATAGATTTCAATGACTTCAAATATTTTGCAAAGATTTCATAACGATTTCAATGATTTCACACAGATTTCAGATAGATTTCAAAGAATTTAACAAACATTTTAAATATTTTGCAAAGATTTTACAATGATTTCCTAAAGATTTTGAAGGTTTCAATTATGCCGCAAAGATTTTACAAACACTTCAACGATTTCAAATATTTCACAAAGGATTTCAGATAAATTTCAAAGATTTCACAAAGGATTCTATTATTTTACAAAAATTTCAGATAGATGCCAAAAATTGAACAAGAAATTAAATCTCTTCACAAAGATTTCGAAGATTTTGGATTTATTTAAAAGATTTCACGAAGACTTAAAAAATTTCAATGAATTTTGAAAAATGTAACAAATATTTGAAATATTTCAATGATTTTACAAACATTTAAATAAATTTACAAATATTACCAATTATTTCAAATATTTTGCAAAGATTTTGGATAGATTTGAAAGATTGAACAAAAAGTTCAAATATTTTGCAAAGTTTTCAAATATATTTCAAAGATTTCATTGATTTTCCCAAATATTTCAATAGCTTCACGAATATTACCGAATATGTCAAAAATATTTAAAATATGAACTCAACTGATTTCAAAAAGATTTTAATTATTTCATAAACATTTCAGATAAATTACAAAGAGAGTTTTCAATGAATTCCGAAGATTCGATGAATTTAATCGTTCGATTTCAGAGGGAGGCAGTAAATCAATACTTTACCCCTCTCTGGTCGATTTATATGGGGAGGGGGGGGGGGGCATAGCCCTCTTTATCCCGTAGAGCTTCGCCGCCTCTGGATTTGCAAACATGAAACTAATTCTTAGAACAATTCATTTTTTTTTTAATTATAAGGTATACAAAACTTCAACATAACAGTATTGTAAAGAAATTCCAGAAAATTAAGACAGAATCGATTTCAAATCTCTTGGAGACGAAATATGCTGTTTTTTAGAGAAAATTATACGATATGTATTTTTCCAATTTAAAAAAAAAAAATTCTAAAAAGTTATGCGTATTTGAATTTTGTGCTGTATTTTTGAAAAAACAAATTTTCACTTTAAACCTCTATTACAATTAACAAAATGACGGCGGTTTTCCTAACAAATTTAAAAGTTTTTTTTTCTTTAAAAAATATGCCCTTAAATTTTTGGCAATTTTTTTTATTTGTAATTTGATAAGAGAGATATCCTGTCAGTTTGCTATTGGCTAAATAACTTTTGTGGCAAGGAGAATTTTTTTTCTTAAAATCGAATTTTCTACTTTTCTACAAAAAATTCTAAACCTTACGCTAATCCTTCGCCTTCCAGAAAATTTGCATAAAACGAAGCTAATTAAACTCTGTTTTTAATTACATAATTTCAAAGATTTGTTTTCAGGTGTTTTTAAATTCCAGGAATTTCTACATATATTATTGAAAAATAAATTGCTCCACGTCTAAAATATTTCTTTCTAGGATTTTAAACTCATTAAATTACATTATTTATAAATTCGGCAAGTTCATAGTTCATTTAAATTTTTTTTCACTTTAGAATAATTTCTAGGTATTAAATTTTTTGTAAATTTAACTTTGTTCAAGCATGACATATTTTAATTTTCTATTCCGTTTAATTTCTAATATATTCTTTTCCAAACTCTAATATTTTTTATTTGAATTTTCATTAATCATCGAGAATGATTTCTAACTTGAACTATTTTCAAAACACAAAATTTTGAAATTTTTTATATCAGTAAAAGATAAATGCTTTTATTGAACATTTTATACTTTTAAAGCCATTCCATTCAAATATCGTTATATTTGGAACTTATTTATTTAAACATTTTTTAATTCTAAGTTGTTTTTTGACTTTAACGCCTCCAATTTAACATTTTATATTCTCAAATATGATTGAATCAAATTTTTTATTTTAAAACTTTCAATTTTATATACAATTAATATTTGAACAATATTCAATTACAAATATATCGACATTGAAACAGTTAATTAATAAGTATTACAAATTACAATTATACAATTGTGTATGATTTTTCTTCAAAAAGTCAATAAGTCCGTACAGCCCGAAGTTTGATGCAGACTCAATAACTTTTGTAGCTATGAGAATTTGTTTTCAAAAAATCGAATTTTCTCATTTTTATCGCAAGTGACAGATAAAAAAAAAATTTAAATAAAAGTCTGCATGCCTGAAAAATTTATATTAAAATAGCGCTTATTTTTTTGCGATATGGTGCATTGTTTACGAAAAAAAATTCTCAAATTATTATGTTTCTTTCAATTTCGAAAAAAAAGAAAAATATGTTCTGGAAACCCCCACCTTTTTTGTTCTTTCCAATATTATTGAAAAGTTTCTACTAATAGACGAAAAATGTATGCGGGCTAAACAAAATTCAAATACGCATAATTTTGTAGACATTTTTTTCGCAAATAGGAAAAATACGTTTCATCTAATTTTCTAAAAAAAAAACCTTACTTGTTGGAAACCTTACCATAATATCGGATTCATGTACCACAATTGGTCTGGGACCTGCCTAGGAATTTGATTCGTTCTAACCGGATGCGTGAAAGGCTGTTTTCTGTATCCGAAAAAGTAACCGAGGTACACGAGGGGCAAAGAAATTCCAAACCAGAGGCAAAGCAGTGCCAGCATCGTTGTGAATGGCACAGCACCTGAACTGTGCTTTCCCCAAATGAAAAAGTTCAGGAAGAAACAGGTTGTGAATACTATTCCAGGATAAAACGTTGCGGTCTGAAAACAAATATATTTGATTTTTATTTTTCTGACGTAGTCACAAGGAGAGGTCGCGAGATGTGCATCGCCGGCGATGCACATCTCAAGATGTACGTCGCCGGTCGATGCACACCTCGCGACCTCTCCTTGTCAGTTCTGTTTGAAAATCCGGTACTGCTTTTCTTTAAACTCCTTACCAAAAGTGCTGCCCTTTTCCATTCTCTGCCTCTCATCGTTTTGTACAATCTGGCTGAGAAATAGCCAGCGACCAGACCACAAAACACGTAAAGAAGAATTGCACAAGTTCCTAAAGCTCCTCTGCTCGCTGGAGAAAGCATTCCAAGCATCGCGAAAACTAGAAACAAGATACAAAAATATGTACATAACAATTCACGATTCATTATAAAATTATTAGATTACTTTCTTAAAATCCTTACAGATGGTGATTAAAGCCATAAAGAAGATTTGAATGCCACTTCCGATCACTGCAGCGAAAAGGCGCGGATTTGTTGGTGGTCTGAAAACATCGCCATGAACAAGCTTCCAACCAGTTTCTTCTATTGTTTCATCCAAGCCAGCGAGGCTATCGCTGTCTCCGGAATTATACCTGGCGATATCCCTTCTCAAAGTTCTGACCATGATCATCGTCAGAATACCTTTTGAAAAAATTAAAAACGATTTTTAAAAGTTACTACGGGTCGTCGTATAAAATCGTGAAGAAAAAAAATTCCTGACAATTCCAGGTTCTATTCAAGTATAATTTTTTAAATATTTAATTCTCACGCATAATTAAATACATAATCCTAAAAACATAATTGAGTTCTTGAATAATATAAATCTTTAACTGGAATAATTGATTTTTAACCAAAAAGATGAACTTGCAACCAAGAAGATTACTTTTTACTAAAAAAAAAAACAAATTTTGTAAGAAAATGCATGATTTTTTAATTAAAAAGATAAAACTTTCCAAAAAGATTAAGTTTCAAACCAGAAGATTAATTTCTACCAAAAAAAGTAAAAAATTTCATCTAAAAAAGATCATTTTTCCATTAAATATTGAATAGTTATATTTTCAGTAAAAAAAAATAATTTTCAACAACAAAAAAACAAATGAATTTTCAACAAAACTTCCAGTAAAAAAACTCCGTTTTTAGCCATACAAAAATCGATATTTCAACAAAATAGCTCATTTTTCAATCAAGGAGATGAATTTTCAATTCAAATGATGAATCTTTAACAACAGATTAATTTTTAACAAAAGAGTAACTTTCAACCAAATAATTAAATCTTCATTAAAAAAATATGAATTCGGAACAAAAAACGTATCAGTTGATATTTTAACAAAAGAAGATTTACATTTTAAACACAAGAATAATGAAATTCAACCAAAAAGAACGAATTTTCTACTAAAACCGCTCAATTTTTCTCTAAAAACAGAATAGTTGAACTTACTGTTTAAAAAAATCATTTCAAACAAAAGAACGTATTATTCAATTTAATAATGTAATTTTAAAAAAAATTAAGTACGCTCTCGAAAAATTCCCTGACTTAAAAAAAATCCCTGCCATTTCCAGGTCTTTCCAGATGTATAAAAATGTCCTGATTTCACATAAAAAACCACATATTTCGTTACTGAGAAATTCTGCGATTTCCAGTGTAGAACCAGAATTATGGTTCAGAATAGCAAAATCCACTCTTATTGTTCAAATATTTCGTTTAAGTGATGGATTGTTTGAAGAACTAGTTTTCTCACAAAAAAAAAAATAAATTCTATGCAAATTTTGTGATTTAGAATTAATCTGTATTAAATTACATAAAATTAAATATAATTTTTAAGTTTTAAAAGACTTTCAAAGAAACGAATAAAAAACTCTTTAAAGCGTCTCGGAATTTAAAATTACGTATTCAAAATTGTATTTAAAAAAAAGTAACACCAAGGTAACGCGTTACTTTTTTTCAGTAACGGTAACGCTTACTTCTGACTGATAAAACGTCAAACACTGGTGAGTAGATATCCTGTACTATCTCATTTTAGAATAGAAAAAAATCGAGAAGGAAAATTTACCTGAAAGGAAGAATACGACGACTAACGAGTTGACGATTGAAAACCAGTGAATTTCAACGTCGCTCATGCCCAGGTAGATATCCCATCTACTTGCCCAACTGACATCGGATTCTTTCCATTCTACCGAATAAAAGAATAATAGACTCGTCCCTCTTGGATTAACGTACTGCGGCCTTATTTGATTACCAATCGGTTTTGTGCAAGTATTGTCTTTGAATTCTATCTGATTGTAATCAACTGAATGTGCCTCTACTTCAAAACCTACGACCCTAAATTGGTTTCTGAAAAAGGAAAATAAAGAATTAGTATAAGAAAATTTAGTGTAATTTATCTTGTGAAATCCCATGTCATTTTGTGTAATCTCTTGTAATATTTTGGCATGTTAGTATAACAAATTTTCTAACTTTTTCAGTACCTATAAATTATTAATATAAATTAGTTGATGAAGATACCTTTACAGGCTTAATATCTCTGATACCTCTTTCGCATAATTATTATTGGATTTGTTCATTTTACTTTTATCCTTCTTCACTGTTTAATTATAAAATTAATGGGATATTCACATGAATTTTATACAATTATACTTTTTAAATACTGCATAAAATTCTGAAAATATGCTTACGTACTGAAATTCAATTTTTAATGATATATTTACATTTTACAAGGAAAAATAATACTTTTTAAACTATTTACATTTTTTACTTATTTCAAAAACCTTTTCTTAAGTAACGAAATTCAGTTTTAATGATATATTTAAATTTTGTAAGTAAAAATAATATTTTAAAATATGCAACTAGTAATTTGCACTTTTCCAAAAATAAAAAAAATAAAATAAAATTTTTTTTTGGCTGAGTAACTATAGAACGTACATTAGATGTCGTGCCAAAAACAGATCTCTGAAAGAAATATTTCCTCTGTGATAAAAAAAATCCCAATAATATTATGTTATGAATGATGCCATTTCAAATAAAAACATTATTTTAAATAAAAAATTCTGAAGACTAAGAAAAAACATCTATTTTAACAATGTTTTTTTGCAATTAAATTTGTTCTTACCATCGCTTCATACCAATAGTTGAAAAATGCTTGAATTATAATAAATCATTGCTTATTTTTTGGTATATAACATTCTCTACAAATCTACTGTTTTCAATTGAAAAATCAATTTCTCTAGACTAAAATCGTTACAAAATTTTTTACAAAGAAAAACTTTTCTAGACAAATGACTATATTATAATATATAAGCGATTATGTTTGTTTTTTCCATAATACATGGCTGATAATACCATTTCAATTCTTAAAATCATAAGGAATTTTTTTACAGATTGCTAATTTTTTGCACGAAAAAATGATGAATCTTCAGCTGGAGTAGCTGAAGTTTCATTAAAAAAAATGCATTTTTAAGTAAAAAATTAATTTTTAAAAGATAAGATTAGTTTTCTACCAAACAATATGATTTTTCGACAAATTACATGAATTTAAACGAAATAGTTTAATTATTAACAAACAAAACAAATTTCAACCAAATAGTTTAGTTTCGAACTAAAAATAATCAATTTGTAAACAAAAATGGAAAAGTAACATTTTTAGTTAAGAAAATTAATTTTCAACCAAACTAACGAGTTTCCAACCTAAATCATTAACCTTTAACTAGAGCAGTCGAATTTTAAACAACAAAAATGAAATTTCAATTCAAATGATGAATCTAAGAATGAATAAATTTTCAAAAAGAAAAAAATGAATTTTTTAACTAAAATGCTTGTATATTTAATTGTAATAGTTACAATTTCAGTTGAAAAAAAATTTCAAACAAAAAAGTTACATTTTCAATCAAACTGATTATCAAATACAATGGTAAATCTTCAAATATAATATTGTATTTTTAAACCAAAATGATGAATTTTCAACCAAAAACAATAATTTATATAACTTATAATTATAATTGATTTATGAAACTTAACTACAATAATTGAATTTTCAATCAACAAGATTAATGTTCAACCAAGAAGATTAATTTTTAACTTAAAAATATAATTTTCAATCAAAAATTCAATAGGTTTATTTTTGGATAAAAAATTAATGTTCAGTCAAAGAGATGAATTTTTAACTAAAATGATGGAATATTCAATTTGAATAAATACATTTTCAGTTAAGAAAAATTAATTTTCAACAAAAACAAAATAATACTTAAATTTTCAGTCAAAGGAAAGACAAATTTTCAATTAAAATGATGTATCTTCAAGCAAACAACATTAATTTTTTAAAAAAGCTGAAAGTATACTTTAATGCTGAATTTTTTTTAAGGTATGGGAAACATCTTATTCAAACAACTTTGGAACCTTGATACATTACACTTCCAGATTCACAGACAATCAGCTATGCTTCATTTTCCCGCATAAATTCAAAAAGTATATTTTTAAAACCATTTACATTTTTTTTTTTACTTTTTTCCAAAACCTTTCCTGAAGTAATGACATTCAGTTTTTGAAGATATTTAAATTTTACACGAAAAAGATATATTTTAAAATATGCAATTAACCACTTTCACTTTTCTAAATATAAAAAATGAAATTTAAATTTGTTTTTTTTTGCCTAGTGCGTATAATACTTGAAGAAGATCTCGTGTAAAAAAACAGATATCTGAAAAAATATTTTCTCTGTAATAAAAAGAATCAAAATAATATTATTATATTATTATTGATGCCACGTCAAATTAAAAAATTATTTTTAATGACATGTTCTAAAGACTAAGAAAAAACATTTATTTTAACAATGTTGTTTTTTTAATCTAAATTTTTGTTTAACATTGCTTCTTACCAATTTTTGAAAATGCTTGAATTATAATAAATAATTGCTTACTTTTGGTAGATGATATTCTCTAAAACTCTAATGTTTTCAGTAGAGTTGTAGTCGGTAAGCAAAAATTTAATTACAAAAATATTGTAAATATAATTATTTTTCGTAAGTTTTAAAATTTGTTCATACACGATTAAGTTTTTTTTTTTTTATGACATGACT
>JAAAKG020065242.1:0-17618 GCA_010014905.2 Druon quercuslanigerum
AAAAAATGTTAATCGTTATTGTCTGTAAAAATTACAAATAAAATGCCTAAAAGCTATAATTATAACAATAAAATTACGTTAAGCATCACAGAAAATATAATATTATATTAATGTTTAATGATGATACTCTTTAAAGTAAAAAAACACCCATTAAAGGGTTTTTTTTAAATTGATGAAAAAATTTGTTTCGTACACCTTTTATATTTTTAGCACTAAGTTAATAAAAATTACATTGTGAAGATCAAAATGCATGTCATTGATAGAAAACAACTATTGAACTTTTTTTTAAATAGACCTAAAACCATTTTTTTCACAGTTCTTTGCATAATTTCTTAAAAGATAAATCCTAGGATGTGTTCAAAAATGTTTTATAAACATTCAGCAGTTACTTAAATAATTTTAAGGTAGTTTTTTAGATTGAGTTTTGGCCTTTAAACTCTTCTCAATAAAAATAATGGTAAAATACCGTAATTTTGATCTTTAACGTAATTTTTTTAATTTCGCCAAAAATAAATCCAAATGGAAAAAATCATGTCAAATTATTGCAAAATTTTTATTGAAAAAAGGATGTTTTTTAACCGAAGGAATTTAATTGAATCAAAATAAACTTTGAATATAAGAAATTTTTCATTGACTGCGCGCCAATCAATATTTTTCATTGATTAAAAAATTTTCCCTGAATTGAAGGATCTTTTTTTACAGTAATTTCTAATAATTGTGATGCCTACCATTATTTTTTTGTCATACTTACTGCTTTTACCAGTTTTTTTAAATTAATTAATAAATTGCACAATCATTTTTACACTACTTAAATGAAAATATGACGGGAGGGTGAGCCAACAAACCAACAATTTGTTTTTTGACCACCCTAATGTGCAAGAGATTTAATTTGAAGGTGATTATATATATTGATAAGAAAATTGGTACATTAGTTTATTTACGCTAGAACTTATTATAAAATAATGGCATTAGAATTTTTTAATTTCAAAATTACCTTCTGAATTTAATATTAATATATGAAGTGCCTATATTTCAAAGGGTTTCAAAAATAATGAAAAGAATGTTTAAACAATGCTAATTATTCAATTTTGAACAATTCCGAGTGAACTTTTATTTCTAAATGCAATAGAATTTTAAAAAGTGTCAAAAATAGAAATTATAGTAATATCGTATTTATTTTGGAAAAAAATTCTTCAATTTTTTAATTTTTCTGTAGATGTAATTATGAATAGTACATATGTTATGAAAAATTATAATAATTGTCCATTGCTTAGTCATTAAAATAAACTAAATACTTGATGTTTAAATTCTTAACATCAATCATAAATTTTGATAAAGTTTTGAGTTTACACCCCTCTTTGGAAATAATTTCAATAATGAAACAAAAGAATATATTTAATGATAAAGTACTGCATTTAAAAAAAAACTAAAATGAGTTAAAAATACCAACTGCAATTTTTATAATTGACTTTAAAATTAAATTATAATCATAGTTTTATATTTATTCTCTTAAATTATAATTTACCCTCTGAAATAAGTAACTTTTTAATTAATTATATAACGATCCAAAGTAATAATTGGGATAATTAGAGAATACAGAATCCTTATCCAATTGCATCAATTAAATAAATAATTGGAAAGAGAGTTTACCACTGCTGATGATCTAGTTAATTAAAAAAAATTTAAGCATTAATAACTCTATTTATTAAAAAAAATTAAAATATATTTTCTCTAATGAAATAGCACTCTCGTATAATGGAAGAACACGAGTTATTGATCGTGGTTGGTTTTCGAATCTTTTACAGTTCAGTTAACACGTTTTCTAGCCCTTCAAAATTAATTATCTCCATGTAATCAGGTTACGAGCTTCTTTATAATAATTCCCAATAAAAGTAAAAAATTTTTAAATAATAATAGGTACTGCACATGTATACCGATTAAAATCAGATCATGATACTTAGTTGTCGGAAATCATCATTTAATTGGTTTCTAGAACGAGGTGCTGAAAGGATGATTTTCCCTATGGAAATTAATGACAATCTTTTTTCATGTTTGCAATCAAACTTATTTTTTTAAATTAACTTTAGGAAGATGTTTTCAGTCAAGGGAAAAAGAGACTTTCTTAGTTTGAGAATCTGAAAAAGGTATGTAGGTCACGCACTCAACTTCCGACTTATGATGTTTTTCCTTGGTTTCAGAAGGTTGATTAAAATTTTGATGAAATTCATTACTATTTTAATTTTTCATCCTTTACTAATTATTGGATAATAATGATTAATTATAAGGGTTTCTTTTATAAAACTTTAGGTGCAATTACATTTGGAAGTGAATGTCAGGATGGTATTATTAACAGTAAATTAATTTTTTTTGTAATATATAGTAATAATGTATATATGATAATGTTGCTGGTGCGATAATGCTAATGGTTATGCTCACATGCTGCATATTGATTAGAACATCTTCAATATAAATCTAATTCTATTTAAACAGATTTCTCTTACCGATAATTACCGACACCTCGAGCAATCAAGGGGTCATGTCTTTACTAAATTAGGAAAATTATAGATTTAGCATAACCACGAACCCATGATTCTACCATGCTTCTTTCATTTTCAATTCATTAATGCTGATATTACCATTCTGTAATTTGCAGATATTTTTAGAAGAGGATATATTAAATGCAAATTAGGATTTTAGGAATAGATAAGTGGCTCTCGATCACGAGGATAAAGTCTGTCCGAAGTTGAATTTCGTCTCAACGAAAGAGACCTCGATAGTTAAAGATTTCAAGGATCATCCAAGGATTGGTGATGGGATTGGTAAAATTAAGATTTTCTTTCCACGCGGGTGCGAAATATAAATTAGTGCTGATAAATTGCCGATGAAATTTTTTACTGGTGCGAAAAAGATGATTGTATCTCACTGAGATTGCGATTTGTAGATGATTCGTGCTTTCGGTTTATACTCGAAGGAAAGGCCCTTCGAATATTTATTTAGATTTTTTTCAGTTGCCATTCAAGCCACGTAGACAGCACCTAAATCCTATGGCTAACAGGCACAGATACGGAAATGCAGTTCGAAGAGGATCGTGCAAAAATCAAACATTAGAGAGTTTTCTCAAAAACATTTCCTTCCTTTATATCAAAAGAAAGGAAAAAGTTAACTAGAAATTCAATTGATTAATAATAAAAAGGTCTGCTCTGTGTTTGATTGTTGCACAACTTTTTTTATTTGAAATAATATTAGCATATAAGCCACGAAGTCACTAGATTTTGATTTCGTTCTTGATAAAATTGATCAATATTCGATGCATACACTAAGCAGAAGTATTGCAACTTTTTCTGAAAATCCGAGCCTTATACGATCACAAACCTAATTTCCGGTTAAACTGTATTATCGGGTCGAGACTGAGTTTCGAAAATAGCTTCAGTGTCGCCCGACTTGTTGTTGGCAATAAATTTTCGATTATGTAGATCAATTCCTATCCTGATCGATATACAAATGGTGAAATGCTAGGGCATGAAAGTATGAACTTTATCGAGTGACTTTGTGGCCAAGAGTTTATTCGCCAGAAGAAAAGACTTGAGAAGCTTTGTTTGAAAGATAGAAAATTTTTCCGAGAATATTTTTTAAGTATTTTAATTTATAATTATTTTTTATGATTCTTAAACATTTAATATAAATTTTGACACTGTTTATTAATTAAATGGTACTGTATGCCACTTTTTGATAGCGAACATATTCTTTTAAAGTATTCTTAGAACTCTTCGACAATAAATATAAACTTGTAAGAACTGATTTATAAGAGACCGGTTTAGGTTTTTTTAAATTCAATTCAGAAAATGATAAAAACCTGAAACTGCAAAACATTTTAAAGGAGATTTACCCATAATGGTGAACAAATATAAAAACTTTTTAATCGTAGTAGATCAGTTTATGGATAGAAATTCCTTTTTGAGAGCAAACAAAACTTTAATAGGCTTTTGCCATAAAATTTGTGACGTAATATACATGTTAAAACGCAATTTTTAATGGAGATTTATTATAAACAAACAATAACTGGTTATTTTGAAAATAAATAAACGCCTAGGCTTCTATTTGACGAAAAAACTTTCCTTATTTATAAAATGATTATGATACATTGTCTTTCGATTAAAATGGTAAATTAAAAAAAAAAGTAATTAACAATGTTCCGGAAGCAATCTAAGACCGAAAAATGTATCAATTTTTTCACTAATTTTTGAAATTATTATATTTGTTATTCTGACTTCTCATGAAAATATAATTCTCACGATTAGTAGTTTCTATAGTGTGAGGCTGTTGAAAAATAATATAAATTGATTGAAAAACGAATCAATTTTTTATTTGCTTATAAAAATTGTTTACATAATTAAGAAATAATTGCAAGTCATAAAGTAGTTTATAAATCTGTTTACGAAATTGTTTGCAAAATTTTGACATCACGTTCAAATAGGATACTGACCATTTTTACTAGAAAATAAGGTAGGTATCATAAATAAATTTTATCATAAAGTAACGACATAAAATTAACAATTGTTATTACTTTTTAATTAATCGTATTCATAAAATTTTTTTGTTTTCACCAATTAGTGGCAAAGTGTAAACAAAGTTTCCAAGCAATAAAATATCACTTTACGTTTAGGAATTTATTCACGTTTTAGCATCTCAGATGCAATATAAGGTGAATAATTTATTTGAATACAAAAAAAACATTCATTGGCTCCTATTCAAAGAAGAGTTGCTTTGATTAAAATAAATTTCTCTGGTGAAAAGAGCCGATTTCCTGTTTCAATGAAAATTTCTCTTTAATTTAAAATGATTTTCTTTTATTTTAATATATTTTTAGTTAAATAAAAAAAAGCATTTTAAAGAAATTAGTTAAAAATGATTATACAAATTGAAAATTAGAAAGGAAATTTATGATTTAATCTACTATTTAATGTATTGATAGGCAGCAGTGACTAATGTCTAGTAAATTTTTTTTGTTTTAGACTAAATGGTTTTTAATCTTTTAGAAAATATTTTTCGAAGCACAGAAATACAATATCAATCAAATATCATCAGATTTTATAAAAATGTGTAATCATTTACAGTTTATTATTGAAACAAAATTGATTTAAAATATTATAATTTTAGCACCCAACATAGCTCTTTTAATGTTTACTATTCTAATGTTTTAAATTATTTAAATCACTTTGTAAAAAATTAATAAAAGCAAATAAAATAATATATTTAATATTGATTATAGCAAATTTTTAATTGTTATTTTTCTTTAATTTAAAATTAGTCAACTGCTAAGTATTACAATAATTCAAATTAATGTAATTCATTTAAATAATCCAAATCCATTAATATTTGATCATAATGAATTCTTTGATTGATTCAAATTTCTTTTAACATACTACATTTCTTTTTATATTGTTGAATTCAAAAATTTGAAAAAAATGTAATAAAAATTTTTTAAATATTTTTTCAGAAAAAAAAGAAAGTTTAAGTAAAAAATGTATAAAAGTGAGAATAAAGTGATTATGTTTCCGTAAAAAACTTGAAAACTTGCAAAAAATCAGTTATTGAATAAAATAGTTCAATCATTTTTGTATTGTTTGCAAAGAATTACAAATATTTTTTTCTTTCAAAGTAAAGAATTACTTTGGATATGGTCACATTCTATGACCCCTCTTTTTTCATTTAAGGAAGATCAAACTGAACTTCAAATTATCAGATTTTGTTTAAATTTTGAAAGTTAAGAGGTAATTTCAATTGAAACCTGCTCTCCAAATTTTTCAGTTTCGCGATCTGGCTTTAAAAAAAAATCAAAATTAACATGTAAATAGATAGAGTAAATCGGGCACATCATATGATCAAAATATAATAAAATTGAAAATACCTACTTTTAAAGGTTTTATCAAAATGTTTTTTTAATTTTATATTGATAATGATTGTTTTATTCGCGAAAAACTTTGCCCAATACAAAAATATTTGGAAAACCCAACAAAATTATGAAAAAATGAGAAAATAAAATAAATTTTAATACTAAAAGCAAATTTTAGTTACTTTAGTATTAATATCGCAAAAGGTAATTTTTTCAAAAAAGATGGAAGAGTTAAAGTGCATTCTCAACTAAAAAGATAAATTTTTTATCAAAATAAATTACACTTAAATTTTCAACCAAAAAGGAAACGAATTTTTAACAAAATAGTTAAATTTTCAAGAATAAAAATTAATTCTTACCAAAAAGATGAAACAGATAAATTTTTAACTAAAAATAGAATAATTAAATGTTCAGTAAAAAACATAATTTTCAATAAAATCAAAGGAAACTTTCAACGAAATAGAATAATTTTCAACTAAGATTCCAACTTCTATAAAAATGTTAAATTTTCAACAAAAAATGGAATTTACATTTTTAGCTTAAAACATTAAATATAAATAATAAAAAAATAATTTTTCATCAATAATATGAATTTTTGTACTAAAATAGATAAATTTTTAACATACTAAATGAATTTTTTAACCAAATATTTGAATTTTTAAAAGAATTATCAACCAAAACGATTATTTACTCACCGAGAAGCTTAAATATTCTCCCACTAATTCGAATTTTCAATTAAATACAGGAATTTTAAACCAAATATTTGAATTTTCCACTTAATTTTTGAATTAAAAATGTGCAAGGTAAATTTGCAGGTAAACTGTTAATATTCAACTAGAAAACATATATTTCGACAAAATAATTGAATTTTTACAAAAAAAGTTTTGTCAAGTAAAACGATAAATCATTAACCAAATAAATGGAGTTTTAACAAAGTTCCAACTAAAAAGTCGAATTTTCAACCAAAAAGGATGAATTCTCAACAATTATATATAATATAATTATATATATTATATATAATATTATATATAATATTATATAAATTCTGTCTTTGAGCTTAAATGCTCAGCATGTTTTCGAGAGCATTTGCTCAACATAAATTCTCGGGAATTTAAGAACTCTAAACCTGCCGTCCTTTTTGAGCATTTTTAGCAATTTCTAGCGGAGAAAAAAAGAAACTTTCAACGTCGATAAAGTAGAGATCGCTTAACCAAGCTCGGCTACACAATTTTTTGTTAGTATTCGCCATTTCCAAACGTAATGATATATCGCTTTTACAAATTGGAATATAGGAAATATAGATCACGTGATCTCTACTTTATCGACGTTGAACGTCTTTTTTTCTCCGCTGGAAATTGCTAAAAATGCTCAAAAAATAAAAACAGGTTACGTGTGTGCAGATGCTTATTTTTTGATTTTAAAATAATGTGCAAATTTTATTGTTTATATTTATGTTTGAGAATGCTTAGATGATTTAGTCCAAAATTAGTGTCACTGCTCAACATAAGAGAGTCAAAAAATAAGAAATACGTTAAACCGAACATTACCTGTGAAGTGCTACAACTCAAATGGTAATATCCTATTTGATAAATTTTTAAATCAACTTTCTTTGAAATTATAAACATATTAATGCATACAAACCGTCTTTAGTAATTTATATCTTTAGTGTTTATTGTGTTATTTCATATATTCCAAACTTTGAGAGCCTTTCGACATCGTGAACACCAACAAAAATTTTCATAACCGAGGCCTGGTTTGATCAAGTAGCCACAGTAGAACATGTCATGAAGTAAAAAAATCATGTGTTCCTTAAAAAATGCTTCTCAAATCTTCAATTCTGAATGAAATGCTATAGGGTGCTTTTCTTCTAGCACTACAGTTCACGTTAAAAAGTGGTGAAGATGAAGATGGTGGTGCCAGGGACATCAATTGTGCGGAAAAGTGGAAACAAGCCGAGTGATCAGGAGCCACAGTCACAGTGCAAATAATAACAACAGTGATGATGGTAGGCGCGTGTGATCGCATGTAATGAGTGTGTAAATTGTCAGACTCGAAAGAGTTAAATTACGTATGTCTGATGTACATTAGGTACTACCATTTCGAGATCTTACCGTTCCTTCCGTAAATCTCAGAAAGGCTCAGTCACATCTCCCATAATTCCCAATCAGGAATCCAGACGTGACTACTGGGGCCGTACCAAATGTTGAGGATGGATTTTATTGAAAATCGTTTTCCCCTCAGCTTACAAGGGCTTCGAGGATCGTGAAAGTGCGATTGAAATTTCACCATATTCCATCCACTGTCAATACTCATTCCGCACTTTTTGATTTCTAGACATTCTTTCTGTTATTCTCCTTTTTAAAAAAATATACCAACATTCAAAAATGTGTTTTAAAGTTCGATTGAATTAACAATGAAAATTAGAGATTGATGGACTAGAAACTAAAAAATGTATCCATTGTTTTCTGGATCATACTTGATCCAAAAAATGATACAATGGCAAGCATTGAATTTTTAATTGTTTATTTTTTTAAATTCTATTACTATGGCTAATGGTTTTCAATCGCACTTTGTAAAAAATAGATATCCTTTGATGAAATAAATGAGAATGCAAATGGCGATGAATGGTAACGCTATTGTAACGAGCGTGAACGCTTGGTAAAAAAAAAGTAAGCCACGCAGCGAAGGTCTACTAGCAAGCAGCTACGTACAGTAATATGATTCACGAATCGAGGGAATCGCGACCGAAAGTGATATATAGTTAGAATTCTTAAAGACCTGCTTCTGGGCCATGGACTGCATCTGCTGGAACATGATCCTCTCCTCTTCTTTTCCTGCAACAGTGAAGAATAAACGAGATTTTGTGAGAATGCATCTAATGAAGAAAAGAAATTTGTTCGGTCAAGTGTTCTAAATTTATTTGAATACTAAACATTCAGCAGAAGATTTGGTTGAATCAACAAAAATATGGAAATCAAAATATTTGTTTGCCCCACTAGGTTTTTTAGCTGTTTTAACAAAGTATTTTGGTAGATAAGGCATTTGGTTGGTTCAACAAAAAAATGTTGTTGGGTCAAAAAAATATTTTTTTGTGAACGTTGTGACTATTTAGGGTAAGAACAGGTTACGAAACTTAAAGAACAATGCTTATTATTTTGCTAGATAATTTTGAGAAATTACAAACATACGTGTGTACTCTATTAAAAGTTCTGATTTTTTAAACTAACCCTGCTGCAAGTAGAAAGATTGAAAAATATTGAAATTGGTTACTTTGTATTTCTCAAACGTTTTTTTTCATTCAAAGGTGCAATAATTTTTTATCTCTTTCTCTAAATTTTTTGACCAAGGATTCTTAATTCATGTGGTTTATTGAAAAATTGTCTTTTTGGATAGAAAATAATCTTTTTTGTTTAAAATTTATACTTTTGATTGAAAATGAAACTATTCATTTGAAAATTTAACTATTTGCAAAAAAATTAAATTTTGTTGTAGAAAAGTAATACTTTTATCTAGAAATTTAAACGGGTTTATAAATAATTCGTCTTTTCGTAAAACAGTAATTTTTCTCGGAAAAAATTCACCTTCTTGGTTATAAATTTACGCCTTTTATAAATTTAAGTCTTTAGCTGAAAGTTAATGTTTTTTGGTTTAAAATTCAACTACTCGATTAAAAATTGAACTTTTGCGCTTTAAATTTAAAAAATCAGATTCAAAATTCATATATTTCTTTAAAACATCATAAATATTGATAAAAATTCGTCTTTTTGCATCACGTTTATTTTCTTGAAGAAAAGTGTAGTTTCTTGGTTAAAAATTCATCATTTTTTTTAATTAACTTTTTGGTTGAAAATACATCTTTTTGGCTTTAAATTAAATATGATATATTTCATTGGGAATTCGCCTCTTTGCTTTTTATCTTGAAAATTAAGTAATTTTATGCCAAATTAAAATATTTGATGGAAAATAAACTTAATTGTTAAAAATCCACATACTTTTTTGAAAATTCGACATTTCGCAGAACGTTAATTTTTCTGAGAAAAATGTATAAAATGAAAAAAATTCACTTTAGTTGATTAAAATATTTGATTCAAAATTAAATTTGAAATGTGTTATAATTATGATTGGTTGAAAACGAGCACCAAACATAATTATTCAGTAGTATTAAGAATATTTATAAACAAATTAGCTTACATTTTTTTCTTTTCTGCTGAATTATTTCCTTTTATCTGAAAAATGGAATGTATAAACAATAGATTGCTATCCAGCAATATTTGTGATTGTTTTAAGCAATTATTATAAACAAATTCACTTATTTTGCATTTCTATTTGTAGAAAATTCTTTTTCACTGGGCAATTATTTCCTTTGAAGTGAGAAAAGAAATTCATGCATAGTATAATATTATCAAAAATAATTTTTCATTTTTATAAACCTTTTTTTAAACAAATTCAATTATTTAGTATTTTTGCATAGAAAATTTATTTTCGTCGCGAAATCATCACCTTTCATTTGATAAATAAAACTTTTACACAATAGACTGTCATCCAACAAAAGTAAGTGATATAAACAATTTTCAAAAACAAAATTATTTGTTTGGCATTTTAATTTTAATAGAACATTTTTCCTTTCCGCGAAATAATTCTTTTTCGTCTGAAGATATAGATTTTTCAATGATAGATTGCCATCTAACAGCATTTTCGGTTCCTATAAACAATTTTTATTTAAAAAATTTACTTATAAAATCATCAAGTGCCTCTTTAATAGGAGTGACCATCTAATAAATTAATTTGTTCATGAAAATGGTTTATAACAATGGCAAACTTTTTTAGATGGCAGAAAATTGTGTACAACTTCTATTCTTCTCCTAAAAAATGATTTCGAAAAAAATGAAAATTTTTTATGCTATGAAATCACAAGTTAATTAATTAACTTCTTCGAATTGTTAATAAAAATTATACATTTTCGTATGTGGCAGTCTATTGTTCATAAATTTCATTTTCCTAATACAAAGAATTGATCCCGAAGAAAAATTAAAAATGTTTTATTTGTAAAAATGACCAAAGAGTGAATTTGTTTATAAATATTTTGTATAGCATTAAATATTTTTTGTTTAGTGCTCTTTCGCAAACAAACAACATTTAATCTGTAATTAAACTTTTTATTCAAATAAAATAGATGTACAAATGTTGTATCTATTTAAGTAAATATCAATAAATGGTACTAAGCAGAAAGCGAAAATATAAGAAACTGAATTTTTTAAGTAAAATAACATACTATAAAAATTTCTTTAAACAAAACAGGGAATACTCAATGTATAAAAAAGTAAAAAAATCTTAACTTTGTTGAGTTTTGTGGAGTCCGCTGATTTTCATTTTAAGAAATTTCTTTTTTCCCACTGTGGGCCGGTATATTATTATTAATATTATTTATATAATAGATAAAAATATACATACTATATTATAAATATATATATATATAACAAAAATATAAATATAATATAATAATGTAAATATCTATATATTTATATTATTGAGTTTTTATTATATTATTATGCATTAATGTGTCTAGCAATCACCCCAGGCGAAGAGTAATACCAAATTCATGAAACCGTACGAAGTGGGGTTGAGTTGCATTTTCTATTTTTATTTATTCCTCGCTTTGAATATAATATTTACTATTTCTTTTTGTACACTTTGACATTTAAAATTTTTTTTCAAATCAGAAAAATGTTGCAGTGGACTCAGAATAAAGTGATCAGAATATTTCACTTATGAACATTATTCCATAGAGAGTTTTCGAAAGAGGCTTTGAATATAAACGATTCGTTGATGGAATAATAAAAAAGGTGTCATAGACAGATTGAATAGAAAATAAACGCAAAATGTAGCTTTGAAAGCCACATGCAGCGCGGCAAGTTGACTATCGCGACACACATTAATGACGCTGTTTGCTCTTTTCAAACTAAATACAAGTCTGTTTCTGATTTTAGTTCGAAAGTTATCGAGAGAGTTAAATCAAGGATTATTATTCAAAATAGAAAAAGTAATTCTATTTAATATTTATTCTTTGGTTTTATTTGATCAGAATTAACAAAACAAAATCAAAATGAAAAGAAGGTCGACAAAGCTTTTAATTTAATTATTTTTTAAATTTATTTATTTCCATCATGTAATAGAAAAATTAAAATAAAGATAAAGATTGTTTAAACAAATTTGATTAACAAATTAATTATCTGGTTATTAGTCAGAATTTAAACATTGTTCTCTCTTGAGATAATAAACTATTAATAAGCAATTTAAAAACATTTTCAGTCAATCCGATAATAATCCACTATTCCTATTCCTAATATTAATTTAATTTACGTATTCATACAAAGTATATAACATAGGATATTAAAAACTAATTTAGTCTCTGAAGGAAATCATTAATATTATTATCAACTGTTAGCAAGACATTATTCCTAAGTAAATTTCAATATATTACACATGAAAAACGTTATTAATAATAAAAAAGTGGATCTAAATAATGCATTATTGTTATTATGCAAATAGTGGAAGTAAATAATGAATTTGTTAATCCAATTTTTTAAGGAATTAACAAATGTTATCGATTCATAGCAAGAAGTCAATGTATAATAATTTTCTGTTAATTTGGTAACAAAAATATTTGTTAACACTTCCAATTATTTATTGCCATCGAAATGTCCTTGAATATTTATAAGTTAATTATGTTCAGTTAATAGACAAATGGTGCATTTGTTAATTAAGATATTTTTAAAAAAGATAAATATTTATTGGATAACCAAATATAATAATTGGGACTCTTAAGTCATGTGTTTTGTTGAAAAATTGTCTTTTTGGGTATAAAATAATCTTTTTTGTTGAAAATTTATACTTTTGATTGAAAATTAAACTATTCATTTGAAAATTTAACTAATTGCAAGAAAATTAAATTTTGATGCAGAAAAGTGATACTTTTATGTAGAAATTTCAACGGCTTTATAAATAATTATATAATTATTATATAATATAATTAGAAAATAATTATATAAATCTTGGTGATAAATAAACGATTTTTATAAATTTAACTCTCTGGCTAAAAGTTAATGTTTTTGGTTTAAAATTCAACTACAAGATTAAAAATTTAACTCTTTTCCGCTTTAAATTAAAAAAATCAGATTAAAAATTCATGTATTTCTTTGAAAATTTATATATATTTTGATAAAAATTTGTTTTTTTGCATAACATTAATTTTCTTGCGGAAAAGTGAATTTTCTTGGTTAAAAATTAATCATTTTTTTAAATTAACTTTTTGGTCGAAAATACATCTTCTCGGCTTTAAATTAAATATTATATATTTTGTTAAGAATTCGAATAAGCAAATATAATTATTAGGCTTCATTCCAAAGTAATAAAAAATCTATTCCACAAACAATATATATATATATATATTTCATGATAATTACTTGATATGAATAATTGTTTATAAAATATGTTTATAATATAACAAGTTAATTATGAACTTTCATTCATTTATGTACAACATTTTTTTTATCTACAATTTGTCGAAATTAAGTGCGACAATTTTAAGTTATTTATTTATAAAAAATCCAATAAGTTTTTAAACATTTGTGTTAATGTTGAAATTTAGTTTAGATAGAGGCTTCATGTTTTCTATGTATTTTCAAATGAATTCTGGTATGTATATTAAAAAAAAAAAATTTTTTAAATGTTGTTATTGAATTTATTTTTTTTTTGTTCAAAAATCGGCTATTTTAGCTTGATGCGGAATTTAAGTATCATTAATTTCCATTTTAAACGTTTAGATTAGATAACAATTATCTTCAGAAAATTAATTTTGTGCTCGGTTTTTCTTTTTTGCCTTTCTGCGTAATTTAAGTGAATTCAAGTACATTTATTCAAAAACAATTTTTTTTAAATATTGTTATTAAATTTATTTTTTTGTTGTTCCAAAATCGGTTATTTTAGCTTGATGCGGAACTTGCGATTTTTTAAAACAATTTGTTCATACAAATTAAAACTTTTATGTAAAATGTAAACCAAATATCAATATTAACTAGCTTTTAGAAAGCTTAAATGAGAAAGACGATTGTTTTCTACTAATATTAAAACAAAGTAAAAAAATGTATGCCAGTAAAAAGCATTTATAGTTGCGTATTTATTTAACAAATTGTTCTTAAAATTTTTTTATTAACTAATTAGCTAAAAACCTTGATTATTTATTAGAATTAACTTGCTTCTCACAGATTTTTTGCAACGAACGCAAATTTTTAGGAATAAACATTCTTTTAGTGCATTAGTTTAATATATTTGTTATAAAGAATTAAATATATTCCCTGCTAAATATTAAAAATGGAATACAACAGTTTTTAAGTAGCTTTTTTTAAATTTAATTTTTCAATTATTTAAATTTTCAGGCGGGTGATCGAGTATGCCAAAAATTCAACAAAAATACGGCGTAAACGAAAAAAATGCTACTAGCTATTGCGCGATTATTACGCACAATTGCGAATTTTTACATATAATTACGAATTAGTAAGCGTTATTATACGTTTTTACGCATTCTTACAGAATTATTACTCATTATTACGCGACTATTATTCATTACTCCGCGACTATGATTCATGACTACGCGACTATTGCGCATTATTACGCCTTACAATGAATTATTACGCGATTTTTAGTATTTTTACACACATTTACACCCGTTTTCATAGCTAATGTGCTTTGTACTGATATGTCAGACTGTTATCTTTTTGAAATAAAATAAATAACTCATTTTTACATAATTACTAAGAAAAAGATGAAAGTGGCTTAAAATAAATACAATAAAATGATAAGAAAATAAGTTTGTGCTAGATTTGATTGTTCTTTTCGTGTACATAACATGTATTTCATTGATATTAACAGAAATTGGGGAAATGGTATTGATGTTACTGGAGGGCAAGTGATAATTATAAAAGAATTTTACACAATTAGTAAAAAAACTTAGGTCTACGATATTACAAAAAGAATTTTTGATCAAATTTAAAATTCATGGGGTGTTTCCTAAAAGGTTTTTTGTTATAAACAAAAGAATCTGTTTTAAATTCAAAAACAAAAGAAATAAAGTAAAATTAGATATAAATACAGAAAAATTTTTAAAATCTCTTTTACATTTGACTATTAAAGATTGCTATTCTAAAATCCAATTTTTAAATATTAATACAAAAGAAATCATACGAAAATTAATCCAACAAGTACCTGCTTTTATAATCAAAGAATGTTTTGAAAAGGAAATCAAACTGAATCAAAAAGCCATTAAGGATAATAAAAAACATAATAAATTTTTTTAAAAGTATTCTTAAAGAGCAAGGAGATGTTCAAAAGTTGTATCTTAATATTCACTTTATTTTTTTCCATGATCAACCTGATCCTTGCTTTTTGAATATTTTTAATGTGACTATTCCACATAAAGTTATTGATATTTTGAGATAGGGTGGTGGTTTTGACAATAAAGTAGACGAATTTAGATCAATTCTTATGGGTTTGTCTAACGATTTCTTAGATAATAATATTTTTAAAACGCTAGTAGAAAAAGAATTGAATGAAGCTTTGAGTGAAACAAAAATTTTTCTTAAAAACATCCAGAATTAATGATTACGAAATCAGATAAATGTTCTATTACGATAGCTATTCATAAATATATTCAGAAAATGTTACAAATTTTCAATGATAAAGATAATTTTCAATTAATTCCAAATAATCCCACTAAAATGCTTTAAAAAGGGACATTTAAAATCATAGATAGTATGAAAACTAAAAAAATTTTGGGAATAATATTGCACGATGTGATATTGATACAACGAGTACTCATATTTCATTAGCCTCATTAGCCATATTTCATGGTCTTGTTAAAACACATAAAACTGATTATCCATTACGACCAGTTATTTCTACAATAGGCTCTCCAACTAGAAAATTAGAAGAGTTATTGAACAATATTATTAAAAAATTAATTAAAACTTCTACAAAAACTCGATAAAAAATAGTTATGCCTTTTTAAAACTAATTAAAAATGTAATAATACCTGTCGATCATATTTTTGTATCTTTTGATGTAATAGCTACGTTTCCAAATACACCATATGAAAGAGTTGAAAATGCTATAATTAAAAGTTGTAAATTAATTAAAATTAACACAAAAATTCCCAAAAAGCAATTTCTAATTGCTATTAAATATGTTTTTTATTCTGTCTATTTCAAATATAACAATAATTTCTATAAACAAAAGTTTGGAACTCCAATTTTAGCAGAAATTGTTATGGAAGATTTGGAAAATGATGTTTTTGATAAAATAGAATTTAATATTGATTTTTATGCCAGATATGTTAATGACTCAGCACTTAGTGTTCATAAGAATAAAGTAGAGAATCTCTTAAATACTTTTAATAGCATACACCCAAGATTACAATTCACAGTTGAAATCACAGATTCGAATAGGAAAACTATTTGTTCAGAAAGAACACTTAGTTTTCTATCCAATCATTCTATTCAAAATAAGCTAGGCGTTGTTAAAAACTTAATTGATCTCTCAAGTTGTCAAACCCAATTTTTCACGAAACAAATATAGAAATATGTAAACCAATTTTGATTCTTAACCATTATCCTATTGAATTTATAAAAAAATATGTGCATAACAGAATAAATTATATTAAAAACATTAATAACAAACAAATTACGAGAAATAATTAAGAATATAATACTTTCAACACTATTTTTATTAAATTTTTTGGTAAAATCTTAAAAATCGTGAAATCAATGTTAGGTAGATTAGGTTTACATACCATATATAGAATTCCTTTTGAGAGTAATACGATAGTAAAATTAGGAAAAGATAAATATGACAGGCTAGATAAGAGGGAAGTAATATATAAGATTAATTGCAAACACTGTAATGCTGTGTATATAGGGCAAGCACGAAGGACACTTAGACCTAGGAAAGAAGAACATGAAAAGAACTTTAATAGAAGTTCTACATATCACTCTGTTCTCTCAAAACAGCAAATTACACATGATCATGACTTTAATTGGAACGATATAAAGATCCTTTTATCATGAGAGAAATCAAAAAAAGAGGGAATTAAGTATGTGGTATCGCGGTTGTAGGAAGAATACCTGGTGATGCATGGTGGAATGATGAAATTGCGACTGCCCAAAAAACAAAGAAAGCAGCGTACAGAAGAACCTTGAACATGAACAGGTCTTAGCGATGAGGAAACAAATAGACGTATAAATGATTACAGATGCAAAAAGAGGATACTCAAGCGAATAATTAGAGAAAGCAAAGATAAAATTAGAGCACAAGAAGAAAAGAAAATACAAAACGACTTTAAAGGATGCAAGAAACTACTTTATAAAGCAATGAAGGGAATTAAAAGAACAGAATTTGTCAACGTGAGAAATGGCTAAGGAGAAACGTAATATGAGGAAGGCGGGGTTAGTGACGCTTTCAGACACCATTTTAAGGGACAATCCGGAAATGAAGATGTAGGACACTACAATTTCGATGTACAACACAATGCGTTAGAAAACTCTATTGAGAAAGTCTGTGTGACTGAGGTTAGGGATACAATCAAGAACTTGAAAAATGGTAAAGCTTCCGGGGTAGACAGTATTAACGCTGAAATGCTTAAACACGGTGGCGAGTACATACCACATAGACTGTG
>JAAAKG020065253.1:0-17617 GCA_010014905.2 Druon quercuslanigerum
TAGTTTCGAAAGGTGCTCGTCTTAGTGTTTACCGCCCTCAACATTTCGAGTTAAATAGTCCTGAGTAATTTATTTAAGGACAGGAACAGATGGAAAGAAGGCTATAGGAAAAACCAGCGATTAGTGAAGAATGTCATTGAATGTCCCAAAGGTTTCTTCAGAATATTCTTCAAGATAGCAATCGTTATTTAGGCTATGACAGAATAGGCTAACAAGACATAATATAAATACAATAAATTTAAAATGTTGGTGACACTTATGCTAGAACACTCACACACACTCACACATAAAATAAAACAATAATTATTAAACGAGTGCCCTGAATTCTTTCTGCATCCCTAGATGTATTTTTTTATTTTTATGATAGAAAGACGTGTGAGTTCGAAACATCCTGGGACATCACAATTCCGTTAGCTATTATTATTATCCGTGATGTTTATTAATTCTTTGGTTTTAGTGAATTCCATCAATTCATTGAATTCCTTGAATTCCATAAATTTCTTAATTTCTGTCATTTCCATGAAATCCGCGAATTCCGTGAATCCCGTGAATGTCATGAAGTCCGCGAATTCAATGAATTTCGTAAATTCCTTGAATGCCTTGAATTCGATGAATTTCCGCGACTTCCGTAAATTTTTTTAATTGCATGATGTTCGCAGATTCCGCGATTTTCATTAATTCCGTGAATTCTATAAATTCCATGCATTCCATAAATTTCGTGAATTCCGTAAATTACATGAATTATTATTCCATTAGCTATTATTATTATCCGTGATCTTTATTAATTCTTTAAATGTAGTAAATTCCATTATTTCGTGAATTCCTTGAATTCCATAAATTTCTTTATTTCTGTCATTTCCATGAAATCCGCGAATTCCATAAATTTCGTGAATTCCTTGAATGCCTTAAATTCGATGAATTCCGTGCCTTCCGTATATTCCTTGAATTTCGCGAATTCCTTGAATTCTTTGAGTTATTTTAATTTCTCGAATTCCATTAATTCTCTGAATTCTCTGAACTAAATTTCTGATTTGAACCACTTGAAAATGTTATAAATTTCCAAACCAAGTTATCAGTGAGTTGAAGGATTGCATAAAAATTGTGAATATTGGTTCTTTGGTTTAAAAGAGCATTCACGAATTACTAAAGTAAAAATATAAATCCTAATTTTTTCACGTTGATAATAATATTTATAAAAGATAATGTCCTACAGTCATGTACGTAATTTTTCGTAGAATATTAATAGTAATTTTCAATATGTTTTTAATATTAATTAATATTAATCTTTGGTTTAAAATTCATATTTGTGTTAAAAATTCAAATGAAATCTTTTTAGGTGAAAATTGAATAAAAAATTAAGATAAAAAAAAGCGGAAACATTTTCTGGCTGAAAGTTCAGCTTAAATTCAAAAAATTCTTTTTTGATTAAAAATTCATCTATTTTAGAAAAAATTATATCTTTCTTCGTTAAAAATAAAAATGCAACTATTTGGTGTCGAATTTAATTATTTTGTTAAAGTTTTATCCTGTTTGGCTACAAAAATCCTTATTTTTGAATTGAAAATTCAACTTTTTCGTAGAAAATTATTTCTTGTTTAAAAATTCATAATATGTTCCTAAAAATTCAACCGAAAGTATATTTTTTTGAAGATTCGACTGAGCGAATATGTTATAAAATAATTTTTTTCTTGAAGATTGATGGGTTGAGTTGAAACTTCATCTCTTTGGTGGAAATTTTAACTATTTTGTTCAAAAATATGCTTTTTTATTGAATAATTCAATTAATTTTTTAACTGAAAATGTAATTTTTCCATTTTTTTAATTAACCTTTTTTTAGTTAAAAATTGTTTTCATTTTTTGTAAACAAACTTCGTCTTTTGACTTAAAAGCTCATGAATTGAGATAAATTTGTATTTATTTCTTAAGCGAAAATATGTCTTTGTTGAAAATTCGAGTCTTTGATAGAAAATTTAATTGTTTTGGTTAAAATGTAAAAGCATTTCTAAAAAGTAATTTTTTCACCTCAAAATTTAAGTGCTACGTGAAAAATTCATTTTTAGGGCTGAAATTAGTTTTTTTGACTGAAAATTTAAGTAATACATTTTCGTCACTATTTTGTTGAATCTTAGATTTTTGTTTGTTTCTTAAAATCTAAGTTTATTTTGTTAAAAATTTATTTTATTTTCCGCTCACAATTCCTTTTATTTATATTTCTGGTAAAAAAATTTTCTTATTCGAATAAGAATGCAAAGCCGATTTGTGGAAAATTCTTTTTTTTTGTTGAACTTAACTACCTTTGATTTAAAATTCAAATCTTTTTTGTTTGAAATATGAAGAAATACATTTTTCTTTAAGAATTAAATATTTTAAATAAAAACCATTTTTTTACCTACTTGTTTTTTCAGTTTTCAGTTAAAAATTAAAAATTAACTATTTCATTACCATGATATAGTATATAGTATATAAAATTTCTTTCTAATTGCATTTGGGCGACCTGACTTTCCCTCGTGAATCGCGGCCACGGGCGAAGGAAAGAGAGCTGTAAAGCACACCTGGCGATAGACGTGACGGAAGAATTCCGCCTCAGCCGTCCTTGCCTCTCTCTACCCCGACGAAGCCACGGCCGTTAGGCCTAACGGATCTTTTTCCCTTCCTTCCTTCCTGACGACAAGACCTCCGCCAAGGACCAGCGGACCAGCGATGCTTCGACCATGGATGGCCTGCAAGCGTAAAACTACCTCCTCTCGGCCACAGGGGACTTCTGCATCCAGCAGCAGCCACCAACCAGCTGCAGACCTGACTTCAGGTCTACGAACAGTCCGACCTTTCTAAATGACCCACCACACAACCGAGAGCTACGGTTCCTCTCGAACCGGCTCTCTCCTCATCGAGACAGCCTTCAAGCGACGAGTGCAGGAGGAACCGGCTTGAAGACAACAGCTCAACGATACAACTCAATAGCCACTTTTTAGATCAAGTCATGAACCTATCCCAACTTGTATCAAATTGGCGGCCCAAACGTGAGACTCTAAGAATTTATTCTCAAAGTATAGGCTGAAATCGAAACCGAACCATGCTCCGCTCACTGACTCCATCTCGCCGACGACCAGGCAGACCACCAAGAACGATAGTCACTTGAAGCACATTGGTTTCTGTGTCTCAATATCAAGACTTAGTGGCGCTAAATGACAATCAACGAGCAGCAGACCAAGCAGGGTCTCAGGAAAGACCACCTTTTCCACCACCAGCCAACAACGAGGGAACTAACCAACGTGCAGCTCCGGCTTCAATACGGGACAGATGCCGAGTCCTGCCACAAACATTAAGAAGAGAAGCTCGGGTCCTGTTGGCGAAATTAGACTAGAACAGGGAACCGGTGCCAGAGCCAAGTAGCTGATCATATCCAACGCAAGTTCCGGCAGCTCCAGAACCACCCGCAACGGTCAACACACCTCGGATCCTGTTCTTTGAACAAAACGCGGAAATGGTGCCAGAACCAATAAATCATCCAGATCCGGCGTACGCCCACGCGTACTGTGGCAATATTACGATGAAGACCTCGCTTGATACCCTAGCGGCTTATGAGGAAGCAGCTGGACCTTCAACGACCACGCGCCACTACAAAAGCCAGGGACACCATCGCCGTAGACCTCATGAGACCTTACCCACGTACCAGTCGTGGTTACGTCTACATCCTGGTGGTGACATATCTTTTGACGCGCTGGGTAGCGGCCTTTCCAATGAGAGACTCACACGCACCTCGCATCATCCAGCTCCTGGAGAACGAGGTGTTGAACCGCTACGTGTACCCCCGACGAGACATCAGCGACAATAAGTTACAGTTCATGGGACACCTCTGGTGGAGTCCAGCCAGAGATGGGGAAGCCAAATGTGGACCACGCGAATCTAACACCCCCCAGAAAACCCAACGGAGAGGAGGAATCAGGAGGTCAAGAAGGGCCTCCGTCATGCAGCTACAGTTATGACCCCCAGCTACCTACTTTTCGACTAGACCATACTCGGTCCAGGCGAATGGAATCCAGCCGAAGTACCCAAAGTCGTACCACGAGCCGACGATCTGCAGCAGCCTAAGGTAAAGGCACAAACCAATCAAGACCAATATCAGGCCCGGCACATCGCTGCCTAGATGTAGCCTCGATATGCCTTGGGACACTAAGTGTATCTGCCGAATTACCAGCTGTCCAACAAGGCCGAATGTTTCAACGCCAAGTTGGCACCAAGCCGTCATGATACTAACCAGTTCTTTCATTACATCGCCGCATTGGTTTCGCACGGGACCAGAAACTGCCTGCGCAAGCCCTATCAGGCGACCGGGCTTGAAACAGCCGAAAGCGTCCGCGGAAAAGAACAAGCCGAAAGCGTCGCCGTAGATGAATCAGCCGAAAACGTTAGCTGAGCAGACTTCATTATAGCTGTTGATGAACACGAGCAGGGTGATGGTGAACAACCACGTCCCGATCCAAGGATTTCCGTTCGCAACCTACTCGCGGGAAGCGGAGACGTGAAATCCAATGTCGCCAGAGAAACATACGAAGCAGAGAACTGAGAATCGCATAATCACTCCTACTACAAAGAGGAGGTTTCAGGACAGCGCCTCGATAACGCCAGGAGGCGGTATATTCTTCGACGGAGGAAGCCGGACTCATGAAATTTTCCACTCTTCACGAATAATTTTTTTCTCATGTTGGGAAATCGAGATCTATCCGGGACGAGATGAACTTGATACTGTCCACTTAGTTCTAATGGAATTAAGAACTATTGGAAAACAATTTGCAAAGAATGAATCCCTCCTCGTGTTTACAAAATATAAACCCGAGATGGGAAAACATTCCAGGTCAAAATTGCTTTCGAATGGCATTATTCCTCGCTTTCCCTCGTGAATCACGGCCACGAGCGAAGAAAAGAGAACTGTAAAGCAAAGTTAAGAGTCAACTTTTATCTTGCCTGTTTTTTTGATATGCCTTATTTATATTTCTGTTTTATTTCAGTTTTTACTTTGCCTGTTTATCCGGAAAAACTACGATTTTTTGTAATGTTCTGTTCTACGTACATGGTAGAAATTGCGTTACATTTTAAAATTACGAAACTTAGCACAACTTACAGAGATTATCAGTTTTGAAACGAAAGATATATAGCGCGTTTCAAAACTCCGTAGAGCGGCGCTTGAAAATCCGACGAGAGAAGGGGACGCTGAGGCGGCTGGAACGCCCCTCCACCTTTCTCGTGATTTGCCAGGAGCGCCCGCAAATCGCTGGCCGGAAAGCTCTAGCTGAGCGAGGATTTAAGACGGTGCACTCAATTGAAACAATGCATTTTTGCTTCGACCAGTCGACTGTACTTCCCCTGTTTTCGACAAGTCACGATCTTGTATCAATTTTTGAGCTCTGAGTAAAGAAATATTAAATAAATTCTAGTTTTCTTGAACTTTTCGGTCTGCTCTCCTTACAGCTCCGCAAACCTTTTCCTTACTTCTTTCCGAAGTCGATCTGCCTTCTTCATGGGTCCGTTAACTTCCCTCTATAATTATTTACACGGTTTTTCTTTTTCATAACAGATCCTAATGCAATCCTATATCTGGAAAAGAAACAAAGCGTTCCCGCCCCATCAAGATGATCAGCCGCCGCTTAGCCGCACTCCAGGACTGCTTCTCCTCGTGTCTCCACCTTGAGGACTGCCGTCCTTCCTCCTTTTCCTCACCTTCGACCGCCCCGAAGGCCTTCGTTCGCTCTGTGGTCTTCATTCCTCCCGCCTGCCTCTAACCTGTGCCGCCAAGCGCCCTCTTCCCAAGGGTGCTCCTGAACGAAGCGTCTGCTTTTATGCCAAGCGGACCCTCTTTTATCAGACCGTTCGTTTTGCCGTTTGCCAGGCCTTGGTACCGAGCAATACCAGCCAGCCGCCAAAGACAAGCGGCGCTTTGACCGTGGATGGCCTGCAAGCGTGGAACTACCTGCTTTCGATCACAGGGGCCTCCTGTATCCAGCATCAGCCACCAACCTTCCGCAGACCTGACGCTAAGTCTACGAGCAGACTGGACAGTTGCCTGAAGAGGAACAACATCCAATTGTTAGTACGAGCACCGCTTCTATCCCGCTCAGCTGAAAGCGGGAATCCGCAGTAAGCGGCACGCACGAGCCACTATAGGGCTTCGTTTCCTTTCGAACCATCCCAACGTACAACCATGAGCTACGGTTCCTCTCGAACCGGCTCTCTTTTTGTCGAGACAGACTTCAAGCGACGGATCCCGGAGGAATCCGCTTGAAGACAACAACTTAACGGAACAACCCAATAGCCCCTTTATAGATTGAGTCGGGACACCTACTCCAGCTTGTACCAACAAAAGCAAAAAAAATTTGGATAAGGATAACCAACAAATTAGCGGCACCCACAATAAGATTTCTGTAAATTTTTTAATTAAATGTAGGTGTTATTTAAGTTTCTAAGATGTTAAATTATGCCAAAAAGAAGCCGGTTGAATTAAAAAGCAATATTCAGTTTTTCAGGATGTAAACAATTTAAGGAAACTTTAAATTATTCTAAAGTATATAGTAAAATGATCTTTTACAAGTTTTTTGTTACGAGTGAGTCGATACAATCTATATTTTTTATCTCGTATACTCAGTAACACGCATTATTTATTCTTTTAATAAATTAAGTTAAAATGGGGAACATGGTTTTCTAATATTTCAACGTTTTCCTTATCCGCTGGAATATTTGTTCTTGTAGACTGTGTGATAGAGAAATTAAAAATTAAAAGTAATCTCTAAATTTTGTTATGCTTCAGGAGAAAGAAAAATAATTATTTACACACCTGTTCATACAGGCTAGTTTAGTTTATAAATTTTATGATTTTTCCTTGATTAATTTTTTATTTTCCCTGAAAATATTATCTTGTAATATTTTTAGCATAGAATCTTTTAAAACGGAATAAAACAGTATTTTCACTCAAGAAAGGAATAAAAGTTTATCTGAATTGTTGAACCTTAATGCCAAAGCACGAGTTTTCTCTAGAAAAGTTCATTTTTAAACCAACATATGACTTTTCAGTAAAAAAATTATTTTTCCACGCAACTGATGCATTTAAACTATCATTTTCAGTTACAAAATTAATTTCAAATAAAAAAAGGCTTTTCGAGTAAACAGTTATCTTTTAACTAAACACTTAACATTCAACCAAAGAAAATATTTTTAAAATAAAAACATAAAACTTTTTTTAAAAACATTTCTTAACAAAGAGATTCAACTAAATCTTTCAAACAAAATACAAAAATTCTTAAACAGAGAAGAATAATTTTTAACCAAAAAGTTGAAAGTTCATTTTAAAAATAATGTTTCTACTAACCCAGATGATTTTTTTAATGAAAGAGATAGGTTTATTGACTCTTTGGGGTTAAAATATGAATACTTAAACAAAAAATACGTTTGTACGAAAAAAGCAGAGTTGTCAATCCAAAAAGACGAATTTTTGAAAACAAAAATGACTTTTCAAGAAAATTCTTGAATTCTTTACTAAATAGTTGTATTTATATCCAAAAAAGATAAAAATTTCTCTTAAATCAGATGAATTTTTATTTAAACAATTTTTTAATAGTGTTGAATTCTTATCCAAAAAAGATTCCAGTTGACTTTTCAAGGACAAAATATAAATTTCTTAACAAAACATAAGTTTTGAAAAAAATGAATTTTCAATCCGAAAAAAATGAATTTTGTTTCAACCAAGAATAATGAAAATATGACCAAATAGATGAGTTCTCTACCAAATAGTTGCATTTTTATTTTATCGGAGAAAGGTTAAATTTTTATTGAAACAGATGAATTTTGAATATAAAATGACCATTTTTTTAAATTGAACTTTCAGCCAGAAAAGATTCAGTTCGTTTTTCAACTCTAAAATATAAATTTTAAACAAAAATTAAATTTGGTAAGAAATACTTTAATTTTTCAAGAAAACAGTAGAATTTTCATCTAAAAAGTCTTTTTTGTTAACAAAATAGTTCAACTCTTAAAACAAAATGTGAATTATTTTCATCCAGGAAATATTTCAGTTTCAGTTACAAAACTAAAATATTTAATTTAAACAAAATGTATTACTTTTTAACAAATATTTGAATTTTCTACCAAATGGTTGCATTGTTATTGAAGAAAGGCGAAATTTCTTCTAAACAGATGAATTAAAAATAAATCTTCAAACAAAATAGTAACATTTTTTTCGAAACAAGATTCGATTTTACTTTTTAACCTAAAAATAAGATTAATAAACATTAAGTTAATTTTCTGCTGAATAGTCAAATTTTTAATCAAAAAGTACGACTTTTTAACAAGATTGTTACATTTAAACCAAACAGTTGCATTTTTTTCCAAATCAAATCAAAATTCTACTAAAACCGGTGTATTTTTAAATCGAAAAGACAAATTTTCAAAAAAGAGTTGAATTTTCATCCGAACATATTTCAATTGACTTTTCAACACAAAAATAGGAATTTTTACAAAAAGTAAATTTTCTAGAATACAGTAAGTTTGCTGAAAACTTTTGTATTGCTGAAGTCATTGTGCATTAATTTTGTTTAAAGTTGCCTTAAAAAATCCAACCATTAAAATTTTAGTTTTTAATGTAAATTTGTCAAAGATAAGCGAATACTAATGCGTCATATCAGAAATATAATTATGAAAGTTTAACATTCGTTATCTAATATGAATCAGCAAATAAAAACCTGCAATAACTTACTTTAATGATACGGCAGTATGTCTACATATGTACAAAAATTAGCTTGCACAAAATTGTTAAAATAAGGAAAATAATAATTTTTCCAAATGAATTTTGCTAAATCGCAAATCCAAAACTTTTATCAATCGATTTTAAATTAATAATTCTCTTTAGGATCTTTATTAGTGCGGACGCAAATTTGTCTTTAATTTCTCATTCATATCGTTTCCAAATTAGTTCGAAAATACAAAAAAATCACACAGTGAACAGCGCAACTTCTGTTTGGTAAAAAGGCCCCACTGATTCGAGGGAACAATTAGCCCGAACAAACCGAACCGTTTGATCAACAGTATAGTCGAGCTGTTCTGCAAACGCAGCGTTTGTAGCACAGTTCCGGGATTGTGCAGCTTAGGAAAATATAGCACCTACATTACGAAAAGGCTGTTCTGCGTAAGTTCGGGGTAAACACGGCTCCGAATTTGGAGCTGACGCTACACCAAACTGAAATGCAGTGACTCTCTCTCAGCTAAACTAGCGCAACGATTTTACCTAAATTCTCTCCATATAGGACTTGAAAATCTCATGAAGTTTGACACGTAGTTTCTATAAGCAAAAGGGCTTTTCCTTATTATTTTTAGGATCGTTAAAATCAAGTAAATCGTATTAAAACTAAACATTTCTCTTCACGATTTGCTATAGAAAACTATGATTTTTTTTAATATCACCTCCATAAATGTGTGTTTTAGGGTCCCAAAAATGATTAAAATACAAAAAATAATAGTTTGTCAAACATATCTGGAAAATTCGCTAAACCAAGGAATTTAGCACTCGATTTCAAATTATTTATCCTCTTTAGGATCTATATTAGTAAAGTCCCATTTTTTTAAATTTATTATTCAAATGGTTCCCAAATGGGTTCGAAAATACAAAAAGTATATTTATATATTTTTTATATACTCACAAAGCACGTACAATTTCCGCACCAGTCACACAGTGAACTGCGCCACTTCTGTTTAGTAGAAAAGCCCCACTGATTCGGGAGAACCATTACCCGGAACGAACCGAACTGTTTGATCAACAGTGTAGTCCAGCTGTTCTGCAAACGTGGCATTGGCGGCACAGTTCTGCGCTTGCGCAGCTTAGGAAAATATAGCGCCCACATTTCGAAACGTCTGACGTGCGTAAGTTCAGGGTAATCAGGTAAACCGTATTAAAATTGAAGTGTCATATTTATACTTAAAAATTAATCTATTAGATTGTCCTTTGGTACAACTCTTTTATTATCTAAAAATGAAGTTATCTGAAATATGTGTATAAATTAAAATCTAAATTTTTAATTACTGTATTCCCTAAATCTTGCATAACTAAGTCAGGGATGTATGAAAGTTTTCATCATCAGAATCATCAGCATGTGCGATGAGGGTTAAAATGATCATTATTATAATTGCCATTACTGCGAATAAGGTTATTTATTAATAAGAAAAAATATACATGACTATTTTTCCTAGAATAACCAGGGTAAAGAGCAGAAATGACAAATAGTAAAAAATATAATATCCAGCACCATAAAACTAATTATAAATTTTGTTACATGTATTTGTATGTTGACACACTTAAGTCTAACCTATTAAAACAACCAAATCCGAAAAATTCGAGTTTCAACTGTATAAATAGGTAGATATGACAAACAAACAAAAAAGCGCGCTTTTTACATGTTTCTTATATTTTATTGCTTAATTATAAATTAAAGTATATGTTTTAATTTAAAAAGCATAATTAATAATTAATACGAATAAAACAAGAATAACCTGAAATGAGAGGATAAAGATTATTCACTCAGAGTAACTTTTCCTGCCTGTGACAAATTTCATCTTTCTTTTGTTAAAATTTCACCCCTATCGGTTAAAAAAATTCGCCTTTTTGCATTAAAAATCCCTTTTTTCGTAGCAACTTATTTCAAGTTTAAAACTTCTTTTTCTAAATGGGAAAAATCTACTGAAATATTTTTAACAGTATCAATATAATTTTTTCTAATTGCAACTTTTTGGTTACAAATTCTACTACTGTGCTTGAGTGTGCAACTACTTTGTTTAAAAGATTTCGTTAAAAAATAATTTTTACTGAAAGATTTATATTTTTCGTTGAAAATTGATTTCTCTAGTTGAAATATTAACTATTTTGCTAAAAAAATCTGTTTAGTTTGCTAAATTAACTACTTGGGTAAAAGGCAAACTATATGTTAAAAATTTTATTTTTTGGTTAAGGCTTATGTCTTTGGTTGAAAAGTTAAGTGTTTAGTCGAAAAGCCTTCTTTTGTCGTTGATAATTAATTTTTTAACGAAAAATGTAATTTTTCCATTTTTTAAGATTAATCTTTTTTTAGCTGGAAATTCTCCTTTTCTGGGAAAAAAATATTTGTTTGTTTGTTTGAAATTTCATGTTTGTTGGGTAGAAATGCATCAATTTCAAGGAAAACTAGTTTTTTGCTAAAAGTCATATTTTGATTAAGAAATTAAATTTTTGTAGTGAAAATTGGTCTTTTCGCTTGGAAATGGATCCATTTGGATGAAATTTTCTTTCTTTCTGAATTTAAATATCCTTATTTGTTGACAATTCCTTTTTTTTTAAATTCTTTTTTTGTACCGCTTTCATTTTTATTTTTGAAATATAAACTATAACACTTTCTTGCAGGGAATTTATCGTCTTGAGTCAAAAATTTAACTATTGCGTTTAAAGTTCAATTATTCTTTCAAAAATTCAAGTATTTTGTAAAAAGTTAATGGTCCTCCTGCTTAATTCTACTAGCCATGACTAGCAAAATATGTCAGGAGACTAAAAATTGCATACAGTGAGAGAAAATGCGGGGGGGGGGGGGGGAAATATTTTGTCACGGTCTGTTACAGGATGGAAGAAGGGGACTAAAGGCCAATTCAGACTAGCCGTTCTCGGTTGCGGTTCACCGGTCCGGTTGGACTCTCGGCCAATCAGCGCGTACTCGGTCCGGTCCTCATTGGCCGAGAGTCCAACCGGAACGGCGAACCGCAACCGAGAACGGCTAGTCTGAATTGGCCTTTAGAGATGGCCTTTCCTTGCCAAATTTTAATGCGGCTTTTTAGGGTGAAAATTAGTCGCTCAGGGTAAGTTTTCTTGCATGTAACCGTTACCTCTCTAGAATAGGACCATAGAGTTAATACAGATAGAGGCAACAAGCCATAGGCCGCTCTGCAAGCGGGACTGACCGTCTCAAGTTCGCTGAGAGAGAAAGAGACAGAGCGCCTCGAGTGCTCTTTTCTGTCTTCGTCGCACATCAACGTCTACAGCCCATGCGCAAATAACGACTCTGCTGCTTGAAACAGTCTAAAGGCCTGAGCACAATGGAGACCCGAACCCAAAACCTGAAAACAAAGATTACTCTGTCCTTTTTTACCGTAGCCTCATCTCTGTCTAGCGGGGTCGTACTAATTCGAACGCGGACTTGAACTGAAATCTTGTAACGCACAATATAACTCAAACCTGAATTATGTACAAGGAGCACATAACCTACAAATTATGAACTTCTCTCATGTTTATACATATCACATTGTAAATATACATATTCTCCTTACCTCCCTTGCAATAATCTTGTTCCGAGTTTTCACTTATTTCGCGAAATATTCTTTTGTTGAAATAATTATGATCCATATGTGGTTTGCCGGTGTTTATACCAGGTTTATCCCTCCGAAAACTGTAAAACTGAAGCTGAAGTAACGCACAATGAAAACTCGAACCCGAACGCGTTCGAGTTCAGGTTTCGGTTTCGGGTCTCGATTGTGCTCAGGCCTTAATGTGGGCAGAGGCATAACAGCATAGAGATAACTGTATGCATAAGAGTGAGGTGACTGTCGGGTTCGCTGATTCTCTTTCTCTCTCTACCGCCGGGACGGTTCCCAAGCTGGCTTGTTGCCTCTATCTGTATTAACACTATGAGTAGGACTCGTCGGATCGGGGTGGCTCAGATCTCCACTTTCGTTCACGCATGTCTGCTGCGACTCGGCGTGACTCGGTGCGCATGCGCTTACGTTTCACCGCTAGTCATCAAATAACTGTCGGTGCGGCCTCACTATTGGTGGGAGATTCAATCGTTTTCTTTTTTCGTCTTCCTCTTTCTCTTCCCTATGCTGTTTCAGTTTGCTGTGTTCCATTGCTAATTTGAAAAGATAAACTTCTCTCCTTCGTTTTGCTGCTACGTAAACGTGGGCAAAGACATATCCAATTGGACTCATGTATGGTATCCGCATCATATATGGATGCTGTAATTCGCTTATAACATTACTGACAAATGTATCTCTATAATCTCCAATGTCAACGCGTAGCGCGACTTTAGTTGGAACATGGTCACTCCAATCAAGAACTAAATAATTTGACGTCTCATTAGATTCCATGAAAAAAGTCCCCTCTGGACCCGCATCCATATACGCATAATACTGGTCAGCCGGAGGACGTCTTGGTTCGACAGGATTTGTCACCCAGTTGGGTATATTTCCAATTGGGTGGAGTATACCTTCAACCCAAGCTCCATGCTTCATCCTTATAGTAAGTTTCTTTTCCTCTCGTACGGGCGCTTGTCCTGAAACTCCAGCTTCCACTGCTCCAGGACCTCTAGATGACCCTACTCCAGGACCTTTAGATGGCCCTACTTTAGGACCTCCAGATGGCCCTCTTTTAGGACCTTCAGATGGTCCCACTTTAGGACCTCCAGATGGCCCTACTCCAGGACCTCCAGAAGATGGCCCTGCTTTACGACCTCTAACTGGCGCTTTTCCACGATCTCCAGCCGTCGGCAGTCTATCAGAACCTCCAGGTGGCATCATACCGGCTGCATCTAATTTGAATTTGAAAAAAATCTATATTAAGGAAGTTTTTGTATACCGAGGGTATTTAAAAACTGCGTCATACTGACAGGGAGGAATTACTTTTTACTCCCTAGGGAGTAAAAGAGTCAGAGGTGAATAATGAAAATTATACATCTTTGAGCTCGAATTTTACGATATTAATCCCACTAACCGTAAGAACTCTAAGAAAATTTTAGTTGTAGATAATAACATTTTGCGTATATTTATGGAACGTTCCCTTATATAATTGATCAAATTACAGTAAATTACTAGAAATTTCCGGAAAGTTATATAAATGTTCGAAAATGAACTTTGGGTAATTTATGGTAAGTTTTCATACAGTATCACTCAAAAGTATTTTGTAGACAAGTAATAAATTTATTTTTCTAAAAATGTTGGACAAAATTAAAAGATATTTACAAGGGAAGAAAAGCAAAATATAATAGCATGAATTACCATAAATTACCGAAAATTTCCATAAAATTCCGGAAATTCCTAGATATTTTAAAATATAAATAGGGCAATTAATGGTAAGTTATCATAAATTACCCGCAATTTTACTATAAATTAGTAAAAAAAGTAGAAAATTACCAAAAAATATAATAAATTTACAGAAATTTATAAAAATGTTCCAAATGGAATTTAGTGTAATTTATAGGTACCATAAATAACCTGTAATATTACCATAAATTACCAACAAATTTCATAAATGTCCAGAAAATCAAAATTTTTAAAATGAAATTTTAGGTTATTTATGGTAATTTACCATATTTATTTGTAAACTACCATAAAATACCGAAAATTTCCATACATTTCCTAAAATTTATAGTGTTTTTGAAGTTGAGTTTTGGGCAATTTATGGTAAGTCACCGTAAATTACCAGTAATCTTCCCATAAATCAACAAAATAGTTCATAAATTTTCAGAAATTTATGAAATTGCTTCAAATTGAATTATGGGTCATTTATGATAAATTACTATATTTACCTGTAAAATTAACATTAATGACCGAAAATTTCCATATATTTCTGTAAATTTTTACACATTTTTACCTTAATTTAGGGAAATTTATTGTAAGTTACCATAAATTACCTGCAATATTACCATGAGTTACCAAAGAAATTTATGAAAACGTTCAAAATTTAATTTTTGGGTCATTTATGATAAGTTACTATATTCACCCGTAAAATTACCATAAATGACCGAAAATTGTCATAAATTTCCGAAAATTTAGACATTTTTTATTCGAGTTTAGAGTATTTTATTGTAAGTTATCATATTTGCCTGTAATATTACCATAAATTACCAAAAAAATGCATAATTTTTTATAAATTTGGAAAATTGTTTAAAATGAGATTTGGGGTAATTTATCATAAGTTATTATAAATAAAATGTAAAATCACCATATATTATCGAAAAATATCATAAATTTCTAGAAAAATGATAAAAATGTTTTAAACGGAATTTTGGGCTATTTATGGTAAGTTACCATATTTATCTGTAAAATTACTATAAAGTACCGAAAATTTCCATACATTTCCAAAAATTTACAGACATTTTTAATTTGATTTTTGGCAATTTATGGAAACTTAACATAAATTACCAGTAATATAGTAATTTTTCATAAATTAACTATAAAATCACCATATATTATCGAATAATTTCATAAATTTCTATAAAAATGATAAAAATGTTTTAAATGAAATTTTTGATCATTTATGATAAATTACTATATTTACCTGTAAAATTGCTATTAATGACCGAAAATTTCCATACTTTTGTGTAAATTTGTAATAAATTTTAACTTTTATACCGTGAAATTTATTTTAAGTTACCATAAATTACCTGCAATATTACCATAAATTATCAAACAAAATTATAAATTTCTGGAAATATATGAAAACGTTCACAATTGAATTTTAGGTTATTTATGGTAAGTCATCATATTTATCTGTAAAATTACCATGAAGCACCGACAAATTTCATAAATTTCCGAAAATTTAGTCATTTTTAATTTTAATTTAGGGCAATTTATGGTGAGTTCCCATATTCACGTATATATTACTTTAAATTTATTTATTTAATTACCACAAATTTTATAAATTTCCAGAAATTTATAAAAATATTTACACTGGAGTTTTTGGTCATTTATGGTAAGTTATCATATTTACCTGTAAAATTTCCATAAATAACCGAAAATTTAGGTAAGATACAGAAACTTTTTAGACATTTTTTGATTTAATTTTGTGTAATTTATTGTAAGTTACTATATATAATATCAAATTACCGTAAATGACCGAAAGTTTCTATAAAATTCCGGAAATTTGTGGAAATTGTAACTTTGAATGTAGGGAAATTTATGGCTAGTTATCATAAAAAACTGTAATATTATCATAAATCACAAAAGAAATTTATAATTTACCGAAAATTTATAAAAATGTTGTTGAAAATTAAAATAATCTGTTAACATACTTTGTGAAAAATGAATATTACAGATAAAAAATTGTAATACTTTGTTCAATCTTTGATTTTTAATTTGTGTTTTAAAAATTAATTTTATTTTTTAAATATTGGATTACTTTGCAGAAAATTAGTTTTTATTTTGGTTGAAAATTAATCGTTTATAGTTAGAAATTTAACTATGAAATTTCCCATTAAGAATTTACATTTTTTGTTTAAAAATTTAAGTGCTTGGTTGAAAGTTCAACTACTTTGTTCAAAATTTATCTTATTGGTAAAATTCGAAGTAGTTTGGAGAAACTTTTTTTTTTAATTGAAGATTATTTCTTTGTTCAAAAATAAAAATTTTTTGTCAATTAAAAATAGAATAAAAATCCGTCTTTTTCCATTGAAACTTCAACAATTTGGTTAAAAATGTTTGTTTTTTTTCATAAAAATTCGTCCTTTTTGGTAGAAAATTTATCCTTCCGATAAAGACTTTATATATTTTTTACGAAATCTCCTCAAATTTTAATTGACAAATATGTTGCGTCATTAAAATTTGTTATTTAATATTCCTTTTTTTTGTTGTGGAAAATCTGATCGGTTACGACACTTCGTTTTCTGTTTGTTTGTATATTAATATTTGAGGGGCCGGATTTTATAAGGGAGTATAGAATTTTCTCGTGCGAAATCATAGTCCCCTGGAAGCTTTAAAACAAATTTTGGATTTAAAATTATTAAAGGATATGTCTGGACGTGAAATTTTATTGTCTATCTTTTTTCCTCTAGACAAAAATTTGTAACTTGTTTAGTTTTCGAAATAAAACCAAAAAAATGACTTTTTAAAAAAAATTGATTTTAATCCGTTTTTCACTTCAACTCGTGCTCAGTGTTTTAGTTTTCGAAATTTTTTAATAAAAATTTCAGGGAATGTGCTTTAAGATGTTCTTTGATTGAAAATATGTTAGGAATTCAAAACCGTTGTTTTCAAAAATTATTATTAATTTTTTTCTTATGCTCAGCGCGAATCGAACACTTGTAACTTCCAGCGTTTCGTTTAGCGAGAGAATTTTGAGCAGGCAAATAATTCTCACGACAAAAATTCGAAAAAAGGTATAATAAAGTTTCTTGGAAAGTTTCAGATCAAAATATTTAATAGTTTAAGGGTAGTTAGGATTTTAGTGAACGGCCGCGCTGGAATTTTCGTGAGATATTCAACTTTATTAAGCTTAAAATTTAATTTAATGTGCACTGTGCAGACCATAGTTAAGGACTAACTGATCTGTTTTAGTTTTGAAATAGATTTAGACAAAGTGTAAAAAAATTTGTGCATAGGTTTGTTTTCAAAATGCATGTTCAAGGTCGCTTACGAGTTGAGCCGAATGTCGGCGTAAACATTGGGTAAAGTGTCCTGCATTAAAATATAAAGAAACCGGGAAAATACATTCAAAATAAAATAAAATTCATGAACATTTTGGTAACTTATTTTTCTTTAACTGTTATTTCCTAAAAAATTTCATAAGATCATATTATAAGCAAAAACTCTCTAGCGAGAGAACATGGCACAGCGGAGTGCATAGTAA
>JAAAKG020065264.1:0-17617 GCA_010014905.2 Druon quercuslanigerum
CTGACAATTTTAAACCTCTGCTTAAAAGGTACTTAAGTAAATTTGAAGGCTGTCTATGGGCTCTACAGAGTTATAAAGTACTAAACTTGAATCAAAATGAAAGAATATGAATGTAAAACCGGTTTAATATTGAGTTAGTTCTCGCACGCAAATTAAAACATAGAAATTATTATTAAAAATTAGAAATGTTAATTGTTACGACGTAACAGTAACTGATGGAGACAATCGTTAGAAGAAAAAGGAATAAAAATAATTCTAACGCATATGCGTTACCCGCAAGCAAATATGGAAATTACGTGTACATCTTGTACGGCACTGAAAACGAAAAGAAGGGGGCAATACCATAAAAACGATCTCCGAAAAGATCTACGCAGGAAAACTCACAGACGGGATGAGGAAAATGAGACCCCATAATAAAGTGGGTCCCAAGGGGCGCAGAAAAATTCGAGTAGATTAGTACCAAGCCGAAAGTCCAAGATGCCAGACGCCAAAACAAGTTTGGACTGTATCGACCTGAGACTCTGCCTGCCCATACAATGCAATATGGACAAGGAGGAAGAAAATTTTGTAGAAGTTATTGTAAACGACTGCAAAATTAAAACAGAGGAACTAGCAAGGATCAGCGACCTGAAAAGAAAGGCACCCAGTCAAAGAAATCTGAAAGTATCGGAAGTTAGTACGACACATTTCATGCGAAAAATTCAAATGGCTGAAGTAGGCATGTCCACAGAAGGAAGAGACTCAGCACGAAAGTCATCACTATGGGGGAAGACATTTAGGAGAACGCAGAGTCATCCAAAAACGGAGAGACTGGAAAAACTAAAAACAATATACCCGAAGAACTAGAGCGAAAAAATAAAAAGCGCAGCACAGCCAAAAAACGGTAGTCTGGATCTTGTGGCTGAAAAGCACAGATCGCATGATTGAACAAACCGGAAAACGCTAGAGACTCGCACCCTCTTACTCTAGCGGACCGAGTGAACGTAAAGGATACTCTACATCGTATCCTTATAGTATCCACATATTATACCTTCCGTATCATGTAAAAAAAACTAAAAAAAACAGCAAGATGGTCATTTAACTAGTTGCTATTCGCGTTCTACATAAAATTTTCCATTAGAATGTCATGGAGTAATTACAATAGTATTTTTGAAGCGTTTAAATTTCTAAAAGAATGTCAATTACGCGCATGCATAATCGCTTCAGTAGTATGATGCCACTTGCGTCGCAACCTTGCTTCCTCAGGAAGATGTGCTTGAAGCCGCCTTTTGCCCATGTAAATCATAGCTATTATAATCTTTTAAAGTTTAAAACGCTAAAAAAACTATTGCAATTACTCCGTGACATTCTTATGGAAAATTTAACGTAGAATCCGAATTGCAACAAGTTAAATGCTCATATTCCTGTTTATTGTTTTTCTTGCATGATACAGAAGGGATATAATGTGGATGCTATAAGGATACGCTGTAGAGTATAATTTCCGTTCACTCCGTCTACTAGGGTACCCTCGTGCAAAAATTCCATCCAAGAGTCAAGAAAGTCCAAATCATTGGTGAATAACCAGTCAGGCTGTATCTTTATCTGGGCTCTCTCCATACCTTTGCAGCTGCTCGACAACACTCTTATCGAGTCCATCTTCAAATTCAAACATAGCGAGAACAATTTCTAGAACTGGAAATGTTGCGTTGGAAAAGAAGAACAAATATTTTATTATCAGTGTATAGTACTGAGGCACCAGCTCCATGTCACAGAATTATTTAAGTGTACACATTCAAGTCAACACACTTAATTCACCACGTGAAAAGTGTACACATGAAATAGTAAGTCGAAAAACTCTACATATTAAAGTATATACATTAAAGTCGACACAATGAAGTCTACACATAATAACTCTGCACAGTAATTCTTTTAGATTTTTAATTTCGATAACTGAAAAGTCTACCCGTTGAAATCGTGCACATTAAATTGTACACGTTTACCTGTGCACATTAAAATCTGCATGTTAAAACTATACACATGAAACTCTGCACATTAAAGCATATGCGCTAAAATTGAAGAAAATATAATTTTTATCAGTAAATTTTTATTATGAATTATAAGATTGCATGTAAATTTTCTGCAAAAAATCACCTGTTTATTTTAGTGTAAATGCACCACGGTGATATTGTTTTCTGCAATTAAAAATTGATTAGAAATATTATTTATAAATATGTGTATCTATACTGGTAGATGGGAGCGTTGGTTTCTTAGACGGTTAGACGCTCGGTCTTCATTTTTAGAATTGCGCGGTTCGATCCCTGAACTTTGAAATTTTTTCTATATACTTTTGCTGTATTTTTAGTGGTTCAAATCCCACTTGAATCTGTAGATCCCCTTCATGAATTTGGATGCAACCTAGTCTGTGCATAGTGAAGTAAAAAACAAGCCAGTTTTACGTTCTTAAAATATCATATGTTATGGGCATACTTTGTACCAAGTAACAAAAAGTGTTGTACATCCACTGACGCTATATTTTTCCAATGCACTTCGGCCTGCTCAACTTAAAAATCGCATTGAAAGATTTGTATAGGTCGTTTCAAATGGAAACGACTTTTTTTTGGTATTTCGGCTCATTGCATTTAAACTAATAAATCAATCAGGGTAAACGGCACATACCGGCACATACCGCAATAGTTCAGTGTAGAAACATTTGCACAAAAACTAACTCAAGACCTGAAAATGCCTTTGAAATATTGAAATGCAACCATTTTAAGGTTGAGTTTGTTATTATGAAAATAAAAGTATCTGAACCAATCTGCCCTGATTTCGCTTACAATTGTTCAGCGACCTAGGTTTCTAGGAAGAAGTGAAGCGGTCCCACTTCGAGAATGAAAATGCTACTGCAACGGACCACCCTATATGATGCGAATTCAAGAAATTTTTTATTTTGGAGGAACTTAACCGATCTAAATAAAACTTCGTAAACTTTTAGTACATGTTCATAATAATGTAATCCCCAGAAACCCGGTAGAAATATTTATCAGCTTATGAGATATTGCAATTTACTGTAAAAAATTCTAAAAGCGATATCTCGATAATGATTATTCGCAAGAAGATTTTATTTTTTTAAATAAAAATTCAGTTAACTATTAGAAAAAAAATAAGTTTCGAGTATCATTGCGATATTTTTTGAATTTGAAAATTATTTAAATAATTGAATAATACTTCTGAGGGGCCAGTTGAAGTAAATTGGTTTCAGGGCATCAATATTCTCGAGCACGCCCATATTAATATCCCAAAGTAAAAAGGCCTTTTAACCAGGGAAATTTATATTTTACTAGTATATAACGTGTAGATTTAAAGGTGCAGAGTTTAACGTGAAGATTTTATTTGTGTAGACTTTAATGTTCGAGCTTTCCTAGTTTTTAGATTAGTGTGTAGAGTTGAATTGGGAGGGCTTTTGTGTGTACACTTTAATGTGTACAGTTAATGTCTACAGTTAAAAAAAATTCATTTATATAAAGTTAGAGAGTGACGCGTGCAGACTTGTATGTGTTGGCTAAAATTTGTAGAGTCGACGTTTACATTTAATGTGCAGAGTACATACCATGTGTAGATCCGACATGTGTGAAAAATGTTCTTATAACATGCATACATTGAAAGCATCACTACAGCGATCTTAGTGTACATTAATATAGACTAAGATCTTAATTAATCACTATAATGATGCTACCAACGATCCACTAAAAAACACCCCCCTTTCTCCTTCGCTTACCCCCCCCCCCCCCGAACCGCTTTCGCAGGACCTAATTATTTTAGGTTAGACCCTGTATACAGAAATCGGAGAATACAGAAAAATCACTATTAGGACCTTTAGGACCTTTTCGGACCTGCCCAGCTACCTTGTTAACTTGTGCGTCCGGGAGGCTTTTTCAGCGAGGCTGCCTCCCTATACGCCAAGCACCTCATCGTCCCCGATAGGTGATCTGCCCGGGGCTTTCTTTTTTTTGCGGCACAGAGGTAGCACTGCGGCATACTTTCGCACGCCGCAGCCCTATGACCCTCTTTCCCACATCTCCAGCAGAACTTCGCTTGGTCAGGGCCCCCGCAACCGGCAGCCATGTGGCCGAAGCCTAAGCAGCGGTAGAAACGAACCCTTTCCATTAGGTGTCCCGCGCGCACCAGTCTCGCCGCTAAATCTTCAGTCAGCTCCACGTAAGCCCTCAGATTTCCTCTGAAGGGCTTTCTCGTACTACTGCTACTACTACTACTACTACTGCTAATATTATTACTGCTACTACAAACATAAATATCATTGAATAATTACTTAAAATTAAACTTATTATTAAGAAATATTTAAAATCGTATTTGTTAATTACTTAATATATTATACACATAAACATATCCTTTAATCAATTTTTCATCAAATGATTGACTGATATATTTGCGGGATACTCCTTATATAATGTTTCATTATTTAAATAACAACAAATTAATAAGCAATATTTATAGAGAATTGACTGCTATACAACTTTAGTCCTATACATTATGATCGAAAAACCACCCCATTTCGAGATATGTGCAAGAAAGAACGTGCAGGCGAACTGTCTTTCACAAAAGATATCACTGTTAGCGTTCATTAACTGCATCAATAGTCCCAGAAAATAATAAAATTTCACGATTGACATGGAAAATAATGGTTTAAAAATATAAAAGTTATTCAAGTAATTTTCAAATATTCTTAAAAAGAAAATAATACTCTCAGTATTGGTTATTTGTGTTACTTGATAACAAAATGTGTGTGTTAAAAAATTATTTAAATTCATCGACGACATAATTTTTCTCGCAAAATAGTAACTTTTCATTATTTATTGGAAACAAATGGTTTACATAAATAGTCATTAATCTAAACAATTAAAAATCAGTAAAAAATAATTCTAAATTTGTAATTGAGCGCAAAAACATAATTGATGTAAAAAAAATCCAATGAATGCCGTCTTTAGCATGAATTTTACATAAAACTGCTATTTAAAATTTAAAAAAATTATTTTCTCAGCATAATATAAGCGACTTTGGGGGTTCAACTGAAAAGTTATTAGCTGGGAATTTTTTCTGTGTTTACATTAATTTTATAACAAGCATTTCTTCTCAAAATTTTTATCGCAAACCAAGCTTTTCCTATTTAAGGCCCCATGGTAAAACCCTTAAGTGCAGATTTGTTTTTCTGTTACGTATTTTTGTCGCCTTTTCGATGTTTCAGTTATATTACAAGGCGTGGTACCATCAGCTACCGGCAGCAGCTGAAAGCTTTTAATTTCAAAAGCTAGGGGACACAGGTTAATATTAGCTGAATCGAAAAAAAGGGAATTTCTTTTTCCGAAAAGAGAAAAAATGGAGGGGGGGGGGGTATATTAATAAAAGTCGAAATTCCATTTTTTTATCATACCCTAGTGCCCCAAATATAAAAAATGCCTTCGCTAGTACCATGCAATGCATAATTGGTTACTTGATCCGCGGGATTATATGTAAAAGAATTGTTACAGATTAAATTATGTTAATTTCGTCTTTTAGAAACCTTCGATCATACATAGAAAATCTATGATTGGGCAAGAATGAAATTTGTAAAAAACCAAGAAAAAATGTTCTTCGCATTTGTGGTTAGCCGCAGTGAAACGTAACGCAACAGTCTTAAAAGGCTGTATCGTACATGCTATAACGCCTATTCAAGTAATTAGGCGATCATATGCGCACCTGCACTCTCTTATGGCGTGTTGCAAAAGGAACAATCGGTGTATGAAGCTTAAGAGAAAAATCCCGTGCTTGATTTGTCAATACAGGATGTCTAATTTCCAGAGAGATTAGTCACGTGCAGATTATTGTTAACAGGTGTATTATCTGTGAACAGAAGTCTTCGAGTATTTCCAAGCGCGTGCGTTTGTTTTCGCACACAATAACTTGCATAGGGATCAGTGATAGTGATGGGATATCGCTTTTGAAATTTCGAAAATATCGATAATCAGAGTCCGATTTAACGATATTTGATATAGATATTTATAAAATGATATATAAGTATCAATATCGATATTTTGTCTTATTTTCAATATTTTTTATGGTAGATATTCGTTTTTCCGAAATCTCATTTTCCCAAAAATCATTTTGCCAAAAAAATCACTCGATTTGTGGGCTATGTAGGAACAAATGATACAGGGGTTCGTTCATGTGAATTCGGTGACAGTCATTGCATAAGGAGACTTCAGGTTGCGATTATGAACATTCTTTGTCGCTTAAATTTGCTTCTACTTTTAAATTATATAGAGAAATAGAAAAAAGGAGAAAAGGTTGGATTAATTTGAAAAGTTGAAATTTAAAAAAAATGTAATTAAATAATACTAATAAATATATGGCAATGTAATATATCGGTTTAATTTTGATTTAACTTTAAACAATGCGAATTATTCTTCAGTAATGAAAAATTAATATTAAAATAATCGAAAAGTAATTAGATAAATGGGTTTTTAAAGGTTCGTTCGATCTGATAATTCATCCTGGTATTTCATGAGCCTAAAATATACATCTTTTTCGGAGAAGTTTGATTCAGAACTGAAATTTAAGATGCCCGGATGGTTTTCTAAAGGCCAGATTGTTCTAATAATTAATCCTGGCAGTCCAGATATTGAAAATTCATCATCGTAGAGTAAATAGGATTAAGAACCGAAATTTGAAATGCCTGTATTGTTCTTCAACATGCCGGTCATTTCAATAATTAAACCTGATTCAGCAGGTGGTAAAATTAAGACCTGGACTACCAGGATTAATTATTAGAGTGAGCGAAACTTAAAAAACCCATCTGGTTCTAAATAGATCCTAAACCCCACTTCCCCGAGGGAGATGTGGTTTCAGCACCATTGCCTTATACCAGGTTTCATTATTGGAAAGACAGGACTTTTTAAAAACTATCCGGGCATCTCAAACTTCAGTTCTTAATCCTACATCGCCGAGGAAGCTCTATTTTCAATACCTGGACTACCAAATTTCATTATTAAAAGCATATGAGTTTGATTATCGTAACAGACCTCTGAAAAACTACCCATTTAATTATTTTTCAATCAATTAAATATAATTTTTTCATTACTAAATAAGAACACATATTATTAAATTTAAAGAAAAATTAAAACCATGGAACAAACCTTTCCTTCATTTTTTCTTCTTTTTCAATGGCATTTAAAAGTAGAAGTAAATTAAAACGACAAAGAATTATCATAAAGGATACCCAACTTCCGCTTGTACAACGACTTTCACGGAATTAAAAAGCTTGATCTCGTCAATTATTTATTTCTATATCGCCCGTAAATCTAGTCATTTTTTCGAAAAAATGAGTCTAAGAAAAAAATGAGATTTCGGAAAAATAAATACCTACCATTTTTTATATTTTTTCTACTTGACAGAATGTACCATTTTTATTTGTTTAAGAATTTATTACTCCCAAAATCAATCAGAAGAGTCATTTTTAATTTCCCATCCAGTGAAAATATCGATTTCATTACATTTCTCAAAATTGTAATTCTCCCAACATCAGCGGACAGATGCACTTTAACACTTTCATTGGTAGAGAAAAACTGATAGAAAATCTGTATCCAATAAGAATAATTATTATAATATTTTGAGCATAGAGAAAGATGTATAAAGTCTACAAACTATTCTATTGAACTATGTTTCGACTTTATTAAGAAAGTTAAATTAATAATGTGTTTACTTCATAATAATTATTTATTTATTTAAAACAAAAAAATGTCGAATATATCGGTAATATCGTGTTTTTAATCCGATATATTGATAACATCTATATTTTGTTTCTGATATATCGATATTTAAAATATCGATTAATTTTTTTCGATATCCTATCACTGAATATCAGTGTCTACCACGGAAGGAACATTCTTAGGGAACACTTACGCTCATTCGGATGCCCTGAACCACGCGTTGTTATTTGAGATTTTCAATGATAAGGTTTCGGAAACGCGATAATTTTGATTTTTTGAATATTAACGTATTTTGTAGTGATACATGTCCATTATTTCGAGAAAATTTTTTAATTTATCTCGAAACTTAATCACATGCGATTAAAATTATTAAATGATGAAATTAAAATGATGATCTCTTAACGGCCTGGCACCGGAGACAACGAACAAGAAACAATCCTATTCAATAATCCGCTGACTTCTAAAATTCTCCTCTTTACACTGGTCAGGCCTCACTGAGAATATTCTTCTTTAATATGTGTTTAATGGTGGCTTTGCCTCTCTAAAAATCGAAGATAAGAAAATTGGTTGAGAACAAGTTTTGTGCCATAGAGGAAATGCCTCGATCTTAAATTAAGTAAGTGGGGAAAAACGACTGGAATTGCGCTAATCTTCTAATGTCCCTTCCTATTCATGACGAAATTTTGGTAAAAATAGCCAATTCAAAGATCTGGGCTATTCATGACAAAATTTCAGCAGAAACAGCCGAGTCAATGATCTGTCCTATTTATTCCGAAATTGCTAAGTTCTTTCCTAGCTAATAATACGAAAAATGTTATTCCATACAAAAAATAGTAGAGTCGAATTTCAGTTTTAGTATTTTCGATGTATGCGTTGCACGAATTACGGTCTAGGTGGATAACAGCGACACGCTACGCAACGTTGCAACACGGCCGCGACTGTTTACGTTTGGTGACGCCTAATTTAAAGAATGTACACTACGTACAATCAATCACAAAAGTCGCCAATTTTTAAAATGATTTAGAAAATCGAAAAAAAAAAAAATTTATTATAGATTTCGGGAAACCTTGACGGAAATTTCTAAGTGTACTTAAAAAATAATAATTAATTTATTTTATTAATTAAAATTGAAATGATCATTCTTTATAAGAATAATAACGGAATTCGCAAAATGTTCATAAAGAACAATTTGAAACCAAAACTCTGCATTTCTTATACTCTTTTTATAACAATAGATAGATAGCTAAGAGTTCTCACATATGTATTAAAGCTGTCCTGCTACTTTAAAAGCTAGTCAAAGCTATGTCCATTGTTTTTTCTTCTTCTGAAATTTGGAATCAAGTCCAAAACGTGGCCAGCATATCAAATAATAAATTAGGTATTACATTTTTATACTGAATAATATATAAAGCATATTTTTTAAACAATAACAAAATGTAAATTTAAATGTTGATTTGACTCGATCCGAATTACTGTAATTTTTGACGCTCAGCAGTTGGCAGCATAACCACATATAGAGAAAGTAAATTTAACCTGCCATAAACTCTGGAGGCGAGCACAAATGAGAAGGAATTAAAATTTCAAATAGTATTTTCTGTCTTCAAAACAGTTTTTCTAACAATATTCAACGTTTTTAAAACTGAAGCCGACGACGCGAAGTCCACAAACTGGCATCAGATGGCAACAGTTACTGGACGTTTGTCACAGTGACAGCAGTGATGAGGAAAGGTCCGATCGGTCAGGGGGGACGATGTATTAGAAAGGGATAAAGATAGCAAGAAAGTGAAAATTAAAAGGAAAACACCAGAAACAGATTGCGGTGATGGGGGGATTTTTGAAAAATTAGAAGCTTTCATAAAAGAATTTATAGAAGAAACAAGAAAGAAATTGCAACAGGCAGGGAAACGAGGTAAGGGGGAAATGGAAAAGGTAAGAGAAAAGTGGGAAGAATGGGACAAAGGATGGAAGGAGGAAAAATACAAGGTTTGGTGTAAACTAGAGGGCATAAAGAGTAGACAGAGAGAGGTGGAGGTTCGGTGGCGTTCGGTGGTGGTTCGGAGGTGGTTCGGTAGTGTTTCGGAGGTGGCGTTCGGTGAAACAAACAGAGAATGAGGAAACAGTGGAAGGGATGAAACGAACGGGCAAAGCGAAAGTGAAAGATTAAAGAAAAGACTGACTGAGATTGAAAGAAGATTGGAATGGGAAGAAAAGGCAAAGAGGAAAAATAACGTAGTAGTTGATGAATTGAAAGTGGAGAGTGGAACAGGCGAAGTGGAAATAAAAAATCTCTTGAGAGACATTACACTGCAGGTAAGGGTAACAGGAGTAAACGAATAGGAGGAATGAAGGAAGGAAAAGAAGAAATGTTTCTAGTAAAACTGGGGAGTGAAGAGAAAAAAAAATTATGAGGGAAAAAAACTATTGAGAGGAAGAAGGGAAAGAATTGAGGAAGATCTGACATGGAGAGAGAGGGCAAAGAGTCCTATTATGGATTAATAGGGAGGAATGGTGCCGGGATGAAGAATTAGCAGTGATAAAGAAAAAAGGAAAAAGTTTGGAGAAAGGTAGGGGGGAAGGAGACGAAAAAGAATCTAGAGAAAAAGAGAGGGGTTTCCAATCGGCAAAGCCGGCAAAATGTAAGGAGGAAAAAAGAGAGCTAAAGCATCTTTTTTTAGTCGATTCGTGAATCCGCAAAGATTACAAGGTCATCCGCATATAACAACAACAAAAGGTCAACATACCCGTTAATATTTATACTTTACAATCCCTTACCAAGAAGAAAATGTTCTAAGTCTGTCAAAAACAATATAAAAAGGAGTGAGTTGAGCATTTCTCGCTGCAAGACACCTTTCGTTACTTCTATAAAAACGGATAATCCTCCCATGTTTTTCACACGCAAAACTGCCCCGTCGTATAGATTATTCAGTATTCTAATCAGTTTTGGGCTTACTCCGAGCTTAAACAATTTTTCCCAAAGTTTATTGTGTGGAACCGAGTCGACAGCTTCTTGAAAATCTACAAAGACTCCAAAAACTTTTCTTTTATTCAATCTGATTTATAAGGGCAATTCGACCTTTATTTCGTCAATTCGTCATTAAAAATCTCTTCCTGGAGACTATTTCTTTTTCCCACCCTTGCGTTAAAATCGCCCCCAACAAGGAAAACAGCATTTAGAAAATTTAGTTACTTTGTAAACTAATTTGTAAACTTCTCACACTAACAATTCTAAACATATCTTTGAGTCTGAATCTGGTTTTAAGTAGACAAGACTGATAATAATGAGGCTGTCTTTTATTAAAATCTTTACAAAAATTTACCATTCAGACCGAGATACTACATCCAATTTCACTTTATCTTTTTTGACAGTATAAGGATACCTCCACTTGCTCTATCTGTACTCTTTTCCTTGATGGTATTACTCCAAACTGCATTATAGTTAGTACTTTGTGCGGGACGTTTGCTTCGTTGATAAGTTATCCATGTCTCCGAGATGTAGAAAAGATCGACATTGTCTTGAGGGGCATCGTTATCCAAATTAGAATGTCCATTAATATTCCAGAAAATAATATTCTGGTCCGTGCTGAATTTCTGTCAATCCCGACTGGCGAAGTTACTTATTTTTGAAGGTTTGAGTGTTCTCATAGAATTTGAAGCCATAGCTATATTTCCAGGGGTCGGGGAGACTCCATGATCTTTCTGACCGTCTACTTCTCCTTCTGAGGGGTGTGAAACTGCTGTTTGCTCTGATCTTTGCGTAAAAAAGAGTCTAGAGGACCGATGCCATCTAGCATGGGCGATTTAGAAGCCTTACGCTTTACAGTTTCTCGAGAAGCCAATGGTTAATTCTTCTGCGTGTCAATGGTAGCTTCGTCCGAATTAGATGCCATCAACATATAACAAACTATTCGATAGAGAAGCCTTAAAACCTTTGTTTTTAGCTCTTTTCAAAAAGAGGAAAAGCGACTTCCTTTCTGCTTCTATTTTTTCGAAAAGTCGTATAATTCTATTATAATTTATAGAGCGTAGTTGAACTAGGATTGGATGAATAATGTTCAAAAATCTTCCCAGTCCTTTGTCTTCATCAAAATGCCCATCGAAGTTTATCAGAGTTAATTTTATATTTTTGATATTCTTCCTTCAGTGCCTTGTTTTCTTTTTACAGCTGGTCGACTTTCCCTTGTAGTAGGCCGATCGATGATTCCATTGAGTTGAATCTATCCATGAAATAGAAAATTATGTTGACGACATTTCAGCTGAAATCACGTCCCGCTCAAAGTTCACAGATGATGCCAAAATCGTAATACGACTTTTCAACCCAAAACCTACCAGTAAAGTCTATTCTTCCACTTAGATTTATGCAATGCCGTAGAGAATGACAATGTTTTGACGGCCGAGCTGACCGCACAAAACTTATAATCAGATAACGAGACTAAAAAATGTTTTAAGTGAGAAGTAAGTGAGAAGCAAGCGCTTTTTAGATTTGCAATCAAATGTTATTTAATTAATTTATCATAAATGTCGCAAAAATAAATATATTTTGCAATGCAAAAAATATTTTTTATTGATAATATTGATGAGTATAACATGAATAATCAAGAGAAATTGCTTACATTGTTTTTAATTTGATTGAATAAAATAGATACTATCACAAGTTATTTGCGCACTCGCAGCATATCTTGGCTAGATGCTCCTTACATATCGCCTTCTCACACCATAAGCCCTTTCAAATGTTTTATGGTCTTTGAAAATTCCCTCGGGTTACGCTATCGCAGTCCGTACCCTGAGGGTTAAGTCAACCAGTGACGTGAATATGTTAAATTAAACCAGTTAGACAGCACCCCACTTGGCTAAGCCATGGACCTCTAATCGTCCTTCCGTCCACGTTGTGAACTAAAATTGTTGTTTGAAGGAAAATGCTGAGTTCAGCCCAAAACTAATGAATGATAAGTGCCATACATAACATAATAAACGATAATGTGTATAAGACTGACTCTAGAGTGAACCAGTGAACCTCACTGAATAAGATAGTTAAGAATCCCATTAAGTGAACTAGTTAGATTTCACTCATGAACTATATCAATTTAATATACAAGTTTAATCAATAAATTTTATGAATACTAGTTACTGGTTCGCTTTTTATTAACATCCCCCCCCCCCTGCCACTTATATTTTTATCAGACTGTAATTACCAATGTTGCAATTCCCATTAATTCAGTTACATTTTTAACTAAACAAAGGTGCGGGCGCTGATATTTTAGATAAAGACTTCTTAGAAAATCTAAAGTACGGAATGGGATTATTATTTGTTGAATCCTTTCAAGAAAGTTTTAAATATGCATTAAGTATGCATTTTGGCTCTGGTGAAAAAGGATTTCCTATAACAGGTTATTTTCATATTTTTTAAATGAACATTCGACTCATATTTGTATTGCCTCTTTGATTATCTTTAAGAATACTAGATTCTGTAGCAAGGGAAGGCCACTGTTACAAAATTCAATAAAATTAAAATAAATAATAAAAAACTTATATCGTATATCCAACGAGTTTTCATGTCATACTGGATGAGTTCGATCAGTGTGGTATTCAAATAGATAGAAATCTCTGATTCTTAAACATGTACGTATAAAGTTGTACATCAAGCGAAACATCCCAGGCTTTATACTTGTCAATAATAAGTGAAAATTGTTCTCGCTGATCATACTAATTTGACTCAAGTAATGATTCCTCATGGGCGATTAGACACGATGTTTGGCGAGGATGTGTAAAAGATCTTCATTTTCTCTTAGATTAAATAACTGGAAAATCTGTCGTAGATCTATTACAGTTCTTCCAGCTATAATGCTCAACCTGATAATGAACCTGGAGGAAGTTCGTATTTGAGCGAAAGGGCGCTTAAAAAGGAATGAAGCTTTGAATAACAGATATTGCTTCACACTTCTAATAAGTTGACATACCCAGTTATATTTAACATTTATGCTGTTTGTGGTTTCGGCTAGTATTACCATACATAGTTTAGAATATCGCCAGTCTTTTATATCAAAAATCTTTGCTGCCCATTTTAGCGCCATTTGTAAGATTTGGCGTGACACATTGGAAAGACCTAATTCCAATCTAACAACTAAGTCAAGCGTATTCCTGGGTAGGCGCAACAGATTTCTTAAGTTACTAATTTTGATAATGGAAGACTACGAGGAACATTTACAAGGGGAAGGTCTCCTCTACTGCGACATTGCCTTTTTGATCATACTATCATCAATCGATAGTACGGCCAAAATAATTATACATGTGTCCCGGCTTCTTTGTTAGTGGGCCTTAGTTTAAGAATTATGAAAGTTTAAAAATCGCAGTGGTGACCACGCTGCCGCTAGTTTTATTTTTCGCATTGTAAATATGTCAAAGACAGTTTTAAATGCCCCCCCCCCCGGCGATCAGATTTTTTCAAAAGTATATAATTTCTTATAGTAAACCACTAGTCTGTAAGGAAAGTATAATTCGTTCGAGATGATTTCCCGTCCGTTGTCTATCCATCTCAGAAACGTGAAGATTTTATTTTTGTTTACATTTAGAGCAGTTGAGTGTACGGCTGAGTAGGGAGATCAATAAGAGGAGGATAATAACGGGAAATGATCCAAGTTATGTTTGGAGAGATCTACCTTTAAGTCATTAGGTATACTTAATGCCTCCGCATTGAACCAAACCAATTCATTGACAATTTTGCGTCCAGCATTAGTAAAAGTAAAGTGGGCTGGATTGCCACTCCGCGATCTACCATTCAACAGATAAAACTTATTTATTTCTCACTAGAAGGCTAGGCGGTACGTAGTTTTGTTTGACAATAATTACGACTAAAGAAAATATGGTTAATGAATTTTCCTTGCGTCAATATAAGGAACCGTTTTCGTGACCACCCTTCCTCAACCTCTACGTATATTTTGGCAGTGGCATAAAGTTTAAAAAAACGTTTTTTATTTATATTTAGTTTGTTTATGATTTTTTTGCAAACTCCGCTCTAGAAAAATTAAAGTAAATAAAATTCCCCACAAAAAAGGTTGGATACATTTTTTTCATAAGGACCACATTTTTCGTATAATAGCCGGGCAAAGTCCAAAAATTGGTCAAAAATGTTGAAAACTTGCACTTATGCTGGTCCTGAAAATACTTTGGATAAATGTATGCACTAATTGTAATTAAGATCTATGCTAATAAATAAATAATACATTAACGAATTATTTTTTATTGTTCATAAATAATTTTATTAATGGAATAAATGTTTCATTATAGACGGTTTTCAAAATTGCGAGCCTATGTACGAAATATTTGAGACTAGCAATTACTCGAGAAATTTAGACAATACCTTGGTCTGTGGAATGTAAAAAATCCAGAATGCTACAAGGGTATCAAAAAATTGAATTGGAATAATTGTAATTCCAAACAAAAACGACGAATACCAATGGCGTAGAACGGGGCCTACCAGTTTCAGCAAGTGTTGACTGCAGTGGTAAGCGCGAGCCTGTAATAAGACAGATTTATGTGGAAATATTATGTATTATATTTTTAAAGCAAGATCCAATTCATACTAGTCATAACATAGATTTCGCAAGAGATGCTTCTATATGTTACTATAACGTCTCACTCGAACTTAAGCTTCCCTCTGACCAGTATGAATTTGACCTTACGGTATATATAAGTAATAAATGTTTGTAAATTTGTAAAGCTTACCTAAACTTATTGATGGATTGATGTTAGGCAATGCTTAATTCTTTTCCAACCGTAATCTTCCGGACTTTTCGTGTTACTCAACCACCGTTGAACCTGATGCAAGGTTCGGAGCGAATGTTGCCTTGCTGCTGCTTCGGTTGGTGGCATAAATGAGAGATTGCAAGCAGTCTTATACCATTCAACGCTTTTGTGAATATTAACAAATTTTACCTTACGATGCATGTAGAATGCCGAAGTCATATTGCATCCAGTGAATGCGTGAAGAAACAGAATGTTTTCAGATACTTCATGAGGGTGCTTGAAGCTTGCTGTAGAGTACATACACATCGGTGTTTTACCTTTGCTTGGTTTCATAAAGTACTCGTAGATATTAAATACTGCTGAAGCTAGAGATGTAAGTAAAACAAGAACATCAATATATTCGCCTACTCACTTGGCCGTTTCAGTGATGAGCATATCAGCATATTCAGCAGCCTGCTTCACGAAGAAATCAGCATTTTCCATTTTCTCTTTATTCATTGAAATGAGTCGATTCTTGTTCTTATCATTGGCCAAAAATTTCTCCTGTGAACTTGTTGCTGTCATTATTTCATTCAACAGCACGACAGCAATCGTGTGACTAAGTGATTGGCAAAGACGTTCAGCTGATTTTTTCTTCTTCAGAGCAGCATCATATGGGTAGCCGTCAAAGACAACTACACTGCCTGGTTTGTAATACTTTGTAATGTATTGCACGTACTTGGATACAATGCAGATGAATGTCTCTCGATGATGCCACAAAACTCAATGAAGCAGGAATTCACCGTCTACTACTAAGGTACTCACGTTATTTAAATCTATGGACTCGTTACCGGGAGAAAACATCTTGTACATTTCCGATTTTCTGGTTTTCCTCATTGCAAATTCATCAGATAGTGAGAGTGGAAAGGAGCAAGTTCTAATTTAAAACTCTACTCTAGATCTTTGTAAGGCCTTTAACTCATTGCTACTGAAAACTTAATTAATGACCCTTCACATGGACGAGAAGACTGGTGAAGAAGCCCTCCTCTACCCCGCACATGGCCCGGGCGGTTTGACTATTCACAAACTAACGTACACTTTAACCCGAAAGCGCAGATTGTCTCAATATTTCGACTAAGCTGAAATGAAAACATTTATTCCATTATTAAAATTATTTATGAACAATAAATAATAAATAATTTATGAACAGCAGAGCAACGTTAAATATTTCGACTACATATTTTCTTTCCGATGTACATCTACTTCTATTCTGAACGTTTTCTGTAAACCAAAACATATCGTGTCTCACATTAAATTTATCAAGATAACGCGAATAAACCGAAAATATATTTCAAAAAGTCTGTAGCCTGTTTAAAATAATGTTTTTTTTTATTTCTACGTTTCAGGAAGAAAATAGACTATGGCTAAGGTACGAGCCGATTATACATCTCACGCCGTCAAGGTCGACACTGACTTCTGAATCTCCAACGTCTTCATGTCCGAATTGTTGTGAGTGAAGCTTACATCGTTGCAAATGGTAGGGATTCTTTCCTGAAAATTTCAGAAAAACGAGATAATTGGCCTTCGGAAACAATAATTAATTCAGAAAGTGAATAAATGTAATATAACTATTTTTATTAAAATAACAAAGTTTCTCAAAAGGCTATCGCAAGACGTACTCGGTAAACAGTTTTCCGCCAAAACACAGTAAGTGCCACTTTCTTCAACATTGAGGTAAACACGTTTTCAGATTTCACTTAACTTAAAAAAACTTTGTACACAGTGATATTTAGTATATTAACGTTTTCTATAAAAATAGTTTAAGATTTAAGAAAAATGGAGTGCATTTTAAAACTGTAACATGAAGTTAAAACACTTCCAGCAAAATCGCGGTAAAGTTTTAGCCGTAACCAGGTCTCACGACCGTGAGATTTAGCGCTTTAGCTTTATTTTTAGTTTTAGTGTTTAGAACTTACTGTGTTTTGACTTCGCACAGATGATATATATGTATATATATATATCATCTGTGCGAAGTCAAAACACAGTAAGTTCTAAACACTATATATAAACATCTATCTAAACATATATATATATATTGTAACCCCCGAGTTACAAGGGGTTGCCTGAAAGTAGGCAAAAATTGTATCTCCTGTGTGATC
>JAAAKG020065275.1:0-17616 GCA_010014905.2 Druon quercuslanigerum
TAACGTCTACCAACTTGTATGTTAAACCTTACAATGTGGAGTAGTAATTTAAACAGCGTGTACCAGTGCTATTCCACCCTACAATGCCAAACTGTAATAGGTGCTTTCTATATTGCTGAAAATGACATTTCGACTAGTATACTTTTAGATTACTATTTCACACTGCATGCAATACTGTGAAAATTGCTCATTTCACAGTGGGTACGCATTAAACCGGAGCTTTACTATTCAAAATTGTACATCTTACCATGTACTTTTTTCCGTGTAACACTACGGTCTCCGCAATCTTATATGGGATATGAACATTACAGATATTTTTAAAACATTTTTTTTAATCGGAAATCTGTAACTTTCTTTTGTGACTCTAAATTTCTTTGTTTTAATAAATTAAATTTTTTAATGCATTGGTTTCTTTTATTATATTTTAAGCTATTGCGACTAAATTCTTGTGAATCAAAAAACGTCAAAATCGAATTATCTTTAATAACATTAAGTAAACGATATTTTAAGTAATTAGAGTGATGTCCTAATTCTTGAATATTTGCAACTGAATTGCTCATTTCTAAATTCAAACAGTTTCTTTCAAAATTTTATTTTGATTTCTGAAATTTCGATATTAATTTTTATTAATTGACAACAAATCTCTTTTGTTTTTTTGTATTACCGTATAACCAAAAGAATTTTTTCTGTGTGAAAATAACAAAGTTATTAAGAAACAGTCGAAGAAAGTTTATAGTTGTTTTGGAAACTCCAAAAATCAACTAACTTGATTTAACAATTATGTATGATGTTACTGCTTTTTGTTCGAAATTTACACATTTTTATTAAAATATCTTAAAATTTCATAGAATATTCATAATTGGTAAAATAATTTTAAGTTAAATTGGCGTCTTAAATCGTAAATTGATCAAATTAAATTTAACTATTCTATCATTTTAGTTTAAAATTAATCTCTTCGACTAAACATTAATTTTTTTAACACAAAGCTAAGCTATTCAATTTTTGGTTTTAAATTGATATTTTTTAGCCGAAAATTTATGTATTTTGTTGAAGATTCGTCTTTATGTAAAAAAAACAATAATTCTACTGTTGAAACTTGAAATACTTTGTCGTAAATTCGTTTTTTTTTTAAATAATTTTTTCAACACATAAATGTGGTTGAAAATTAATTTATTGAAGTCAAAATTTAACTATTTACTTTTTAGCTAAAAACTAATCTTCGTTAGTTTATTGTAAAAATTTCGTGAAACAAAAAAATAATCGCGATCGTAGCGCCCATGTATGTTTTTTAGATTATAAAAAATTGTAGAAGACAGTCATTTTCCGTGTAGGAAAATTTTTTTTTAACTAAATGTGATTATTTTCAGGAATAATTCTATCAGGGAGTGATATAGCACACATTTTATCATTATTTTTAACATATTACGGAGGATCTGGTAATCGCCCAAGATGGATTGCAATCGGGGTTGCATTGAGTGCCACATCTTGTATAGTTCTGGCTATGCCACATTTTATTTATGGTTCTGGAAAGGATGCTCTATCCTTAACACAGGAATACCTTGATCATAATTTGTTCAATGCAACGGCGACACAAGATATTCCAACTTGTTCTGGAAATAAATTTAATCCTATTTGTGATGTCGAATCTTTGGAAGATACAAGCATGATTCCAAGACTTCTTGTTTTTTTCTCGCAAGTCTTTTTAGGATTTGGTTCTACTCTCTATTATGGCCTGGGTCAGGCTTATATGGATGACAATACCAAGAAGAAAAACACCCCTTTATTACTGGGTATGTTTCTCAAACTGTTTTTTCTTAGATTTGATTATAAAAATATACTTTTTTGAAATTAGCTATTGCAGAGCAGAATTCCTGAAAATAAAACCAAGAATCCAACGACCAAATTTGGCAAACTGTCATAAAATTTTCCTACTGCAATTTTGAAAAAAGATAAAAATTTTGTTAAAAAAGAAAAGAAAAAGTTCTTTTTATGGACAAAAATTAAAAGAGGAAGGAAAAATAAGAAGCGATTTAACGAAATTTCCTTTTTTCTCTTTTCTACGTCTATTTCTTTTGACTTCTTTATTTTTATTGCTATCTAATCACAATAAAAAATATTTGTAACAAGTAATCACCAACGTTACGGCACTTATACAGCATCCTTATGAAGACAAGAAAAATTTAAGCATGTTGGAACAGCAACGAAACGTTGCTGTGCCAACCTTTTCAAATTTTTTTGAGGGTTTTGTGGAAAATTTGATATTTTTTGGTCAAAAAACATTTTTTTTACTTCAAATACATTTTTTAAATTTACATATTAACTGTTTTTAATTTTAAATTAAAATATTTCTGGTTTCTGGTTTAATTTAAAATTTTTTTATTTTTTATCAAAATATTTTTTGGTTGAAATATATTTTTGTTGAGGATTCATATTTCTTGGTCGAAAATTCAAGCAGCTAGTTGAAAATTAAGACACTTTGTTAAAAAAATAATTTTTCTTGGTAGAAAATTGATCTTTTTAGATCCAAATTGACCTATTATATTTAAAAAATGTTCACATGATCATTAATGTTGTTAGATTCAAAAAATTTCACGATTCCCATGAAGAAATTCTTTGTATGGACAAAAATTAAAAAAGGAAAGAAAAATGAGAAGGGAACCAACAAAATTTCCTTCCTTCTCTTTTTTACGTGTATTTCTTTCGTCTTATTTGTTTTTATTGTTATCGAATCACAATAAAAAATATTTGTAACAAGTAATCAGCAACGTTTCGGCAAGAAACAAGGCAAGAAAAATTTGAGCATGCTGGAACAGCAACGAAACCACGATCGTAGTTTCGTTGCTGTTTCTACCTGTTCAAATTTGTCTTGCCTTGATTAGGGGGCTGTATGAGTACCGCAAAGTTGGTGATTATTTTTTACAAATGTTTTTTTTATTGAAATTTAATTAAAATAAAGAAGAAAAAAGAAATAAAAAAGAGAAGGAAGGCGATTTATTTGGTTGCCTTCTCATCTTTCTTTCTTTTTTATTTAAGTACAAAAAAAGAATTCTTTTCATTGTAAGGAAATTTTTGTTCTTTTTTCAAATTGCAGTAGGAACGTTTAATTATGGTTGTCACACATTACCCTTATCAAGACAAGAAAAATTTGAGCATGTAGGAACAGCAACGAAACCACGATTTTCTTGTCCTGATACCTGAGAATACTTGATTTTCAAGTATCAGGGAGAGAAAATAGTGGTTTCGTTGCTGTTCCTACGTGCTACAAAAATGAAAAAGAAAGAAAAATGAGAAGGCAACCAAATAAATCGCCTCCCTACTTTTTTTATTTCTTTCGTTTTGGTTTTATTTTAAGGAATTCTGCACATTAATTTGATTATTATTTTTTTAATTTCTCTAAAGTAGCATGCAGGAACAGCAACAAAACCACGAGTTTCTCTCCCTGACACTTGAAAATCAAGTATTCTCATCGTAGTTTCAATCAATCAATCTCATCGTAGTTTCGTTCAATCGTAGTTTCGTTGCTGTGCCTACCTGTTAAAATTTTTCTTGCCTTGATTAGTCTGCTGTATGAGTGCCAAAACGTTGGTGATTATTTTTTACAAATGTTGTTTCTATTGAAATCTAATCAAAATAAAGAAGACGAAAGAAATTAGAAAGAGAAGGGAGACGATTTATTTGGTTGCCTTCGCATTTTTTTTTCTTTTTTATTTTTGTCAAAAAAAAATTCTTTTCTTTGTTAGGAATTTTTTTTCTTTTTTCAAATTACAGTAGGAACGTTCAATCATTGTTGTCCAAATTTGGTCGTTGGATTCTTGGTTTTATTTTCAGGAATTCTGCACAATAACTTGATAATTATTTTTTAAGTTTCTATAAAAATTCATATTTATTACAAAAAAATTACTTATGGGATTAGAAATCGTTTTAAAATTAAGTAAAATACATCACGTTCATGGATTATACATAATTCGGATTAAAATATCAATGTCTAGACAATGGTGAGATTGCAACCGTGCGCATCTTGTTTAATTTGATAAATGAGATAAAGTGATTGGTATCAATTAATTTTTTGCAATTGTTTATTTGTTTTGTCTGGTGAACGAGACTCGATGCATGAAGTATGACTGTTTTTTATCAAAGTTGGTTATTTACAATTATCTAACCTTGCGATAAAGAAAATAGATGTGCAATGAAATAAGAATTCTAATCCAAATTGCTAAGAAACATCCGAACGATATTTAATTATGAAATAATAAAATAAATCACATTGATTTGATGTATTTTACTTTACTATTTTATTAGTAACTAGGCGCCCATGATAACTTTTGTTTAAAAGTTAAAAATCTCTTAATTAAAAATATCTTGGTAATTTCTTTTTGAAATCCTGGTCGGCTTTTCTGTAAATAATGTTTTACAATTTAGCTTATTTATCACAAACAAAAAATGTAAACTAATTTTAAACATCTCTGGGAAAAAATAAAATGTTTTTGCCTCTTTTATTTATTTTGGCAAGACGAACCGTTTGCAAGTTAATTTATTTAATAAATAATTTTCAATTTTTGTTTAACTTGACATATTTTCACAGTTATATCTCATAATATATTCATCGAAAAAATTTTAACTTGTACATTGTGAATTTTAAAGCTAGATCTCTTAAAAGAAAAAAATCTTGTAATTGAATGAAAACTCATGTCACTGAATATTGTTAACAATTTATATTTTTGAGACGAAATTTTCTAGAATTTTCTTTTGTGAAAAAAATGATCAAGGTCATTCAGTGTCATAATTTTTACTAAAACTGTTGCGATTCCAATATTCATAATTAACAACTTTGTTTATAAAATTGTTTTGTCAATATTTAGCACAAAATAAAATTTTGTACATTATTGATATTTTGTCGCACGATAAGCCATTATTTATTAACAACCTTAAAAATAAAATATTTTTTTTATAAATCTACGCTACCCTAGATGCCACAATTTTAAGTAATAACCGCTTAACAAAAAAATTGTTCAAACAAAAGTTTCTCAGGACAATGGGGGCCATCTTTGTGCAAAAAAGATTTTCGACATTTAGATCAATTTTCAACGTGATTTGAATGTCACATGGATTTTTTGAAATAAGAGCCCCCATTTTTGAGGTCAAATTTCAAAAATCATGCAGAATATGTTTATTTGTTTTAATTTTTTTTTAACACGTTTAGGCGACACAAAGCTGGGGTGAATTTAGGACCAACCATCTTGATCACCTTAACCTTGAGGCCAATTGGAAGGTCAGTCGAAGGTCAAAGTGTTTGTTTTCTTTAACTAATACACCCGAAACCAAACCCGCGAACTCACAAGTTCCAAACCAACAAACTCCACACTTTGACCTTCGAAAGACCTTCCAAATTGGCCTCAACGTCAAAGTGATTAAGGTCGTTGGTCCCAAATTCAGCCCAGCTTTGTGTTGCTCAAACGCGTTAAAAAAAAATTAATAATGTTCTGCAGGATTTTTTAATTTGGCCTCGACTTAAGCTTTATTTGACCTCGTGAAAATTGACTCTAACTATCATTTCGGACGTAGAATTTCCCGCTCTTTTAGAATCTAATGTCAAAAATAGAGGTTCCCATTTAAAATAATTAATGTAACCTTCAAATAACATTGAAAATGGATCTGAAGGTCAAAACCGATGTTGCTATTCCTAAATGTCTTTTGTTTATTCACTTGTTATTAACATTATTAAAAAATTTTTTCCCTACTCTAATCCAGTGAATATTTTTTTAAGTTAGTTAATACATTGATTTCTTGAACTTTAAAAAAAAATTGTCCTAATTTTAAAAACTAGAAAAAAATATTTGGGCACCAAATGTCAGATATAAAACTAGAATTTTACCTTGTTTTATTATAATGAAACTACCACCACCATAGTGATTTCCGGCGCATACTCGCCCAGTACTGAAATAAATTTTAAAAAATTTCTTTTAGGACTGTTGTTTGCTCTTAGAACCGCGGGAACAATCGGAGGATTTATTTTAGGATTTGGTTGTTTAAGTTTGTATATCGATCCAACTTTACATCCTGTCATTAAAAAGGATGACCCACGCTGGCTAGGAGCCTGGTGGCTCGGCTGGACCATTCTTGGCACAACAATGGGAACTTTAGCATTTTTTATTGCCATGTTCCCACGTCACTTGCCAAAACCAAGCAAATCTGATCGAAAGGTAATAAAAAAGATTCCTTCAGAAAACGCAAAATAAATTAAAAACAAATTATACCAATAATAAATAAACCTATTTCGAATAAATATTAAATGGATACAGATATAGAATTATTTAACTTTGTCTATATAACTCAGAAGAGAGAAATCTCCTAATCATATATGTAGAAGAAGAAATTTTGTTCCTTACAAAAATAATTAGGTACATTCAATAAAAAATTGTATCAGCAAAATGAATTTAATAATCTGAATGAAATTTTCAGGAAGTCGAAGAGCCACTGAAAAATGAAAAAAGCCATGAAAAAAATCGAACCAGTGAAGAGATCAAACAAAACATAACAGGCAAAGAAATCGAGTACAAGCCAACTATCAGAGACTTTATGAAAACTATGAAACGATTGCTGACCAATCCTATTTTGGCTTTTAATAATTTATGTGGTATTGTTTTCATTCTTGGTGGAGTGGGTCATTGGAGATTTATGTCCAAGTACGTGGAAGTGGTATTTGGAGTATCCGCATCTGGCAATTCTATGATATCAGGTAAAACATCTGGTTTTCTTTAATTTTTCAATCAGTGGCAGTGGCAGATAAACGCTTATTTTGCGGCCTACCGGCATTAAAAAATTGACTTTTTTACAGAATTTTATTAAAATTTATCCTTACGAACTAACATGTATTTACACCCTAACTCCATGACCGCTCGCTCTTATCGCTTTGCCTTCCTCGGTTCGCCTCGCACTCACATCCCTACTCTGTGGCCTTGCCTCGCTTTGCCAAACTCTGCCTCCGTGGTTACGATCTAATATTTTCCTAATATTTACAGCGAACTTATCTACTTCCTCTCCTCTTTGCAAAATTTCATTCTCAATTCCTCTTCCCCCTTCCTTTTTTTTTTCCCCATCTTACCCAAAACCTCTATTTCCCATGTTACTACCCTTTTGTCCTTTCTTTCATGCATCAATTCCATGCTTATCTGACTTCTTTCCACTCCCTCGCAATCTTTTAATCAGTGTTCAATCTTTGCATACCCGTTTCCTCACATCTCATATATCGCCTTCTCCCTAGAAAGCCAGAGCCTATTAAAACCCTCCATGAAATCATGTATAATCCTCGTTATAAGCATCTAGCTTCTTTTCTCTTCTTTCTTACACAAATGTTGTGCTCTCTCCCTTGGCATAATCCCTTAAACCTTCAGCCTCCTATTCTCTCCCCCTCTGTTACCTTCTCTCTATGCTAGTCATTCTTCTGGACCACCTAATACACCTTCCTCCCTCTTTTCTTTCAATCTTAATCTTCCCCTCCCAGCCCTCTCCTATTCTCCTTTTGCCACCAACACCTCCTAACCAGCTTACTTGCCCCTTTTACCAAAATCTCTCCCCGTCTCTCTATCTACAAACAGCTCCTTTTCCAACTTCTATACCTGCCTCATCGCCACAATTGCTCTCCTAACTCTCTCTCTCTCTTTTGCATGACCATCTACTCCCTCATTTCTCCGAAACAGGAAACCCAGACATAAAAACTCTTTTATCTCCTATAATACCAAGTCCAATTCCCTCGCTTATACCTTCCACCTCCTCTCCTGTAGACCTTAACCTTGGACGTATCCGCATTTAATTATAACCTTTCCTCATCCAGATGTCTTCTCCACCTCTACATAATCTCCTTTAAGGCCTCCTTACTTTTTGCCAGCAACACTATCCCACCTGCATACGCGAGATATCATATCCTAAACACTCCGGCTTCTAGCTTACTATCCATATCCGCGATTAAAATCGCAAAAATCATTTGGTCTAACTGGACACCCTTGTCTCGATTTCCTATTCATCCAGAACCCATCCGAAAATCCTTCCCTCCTCACAGACTATCTTTCGTCTCTTCATATACCTCCCTTACCCTCTCACCATTCCCCACTCTACTCCATCGCCTCCAACAACCACCACTTACATTTTCGGCCCGTTATCCGCTATTTATCTACCTTCCTTAATCACCCTATACTATAATATACCTATACCCCCTCCCTTTTATCTCCGCTCCATAGCTTCATCCCTCTTATCACGATATTATTTCTCCTTCCTACCCTCTCTTTTCTCTTCATTCTCTATTCAACTTATCCCTTATATACTTAGCACTTATCTTTTCCCTAACCGCCAACTCATTTTTTTCGTTTCTACGCTCCCCCACTTTGATCATGTTCTCTACCCTCTCACGAATCACTTTCTGCTCATCCCCCAGACACCTACTTGTATGTCCAACCTGCCCTCTACCTCATCGAGCCTTTTTCCATTACTCCTTCCACACCCTAATCACCACTTTGCCCTCTGTTTCACTTTAGCTTCTTTTTCCTTCCCTGCCGACACCACCACCACTCTCTCTGATCCTTCTACTTCCTCCTGCAGCTCTTTCATCTCCTTTTTTCATTTCCTATCGCCAATCCTAAAGTCCTTCCTTATACATTATATCTGATCTTTATTCCCCTTTACGTCTTTACTCAGACCCCTAATTTCGCATATCAGCATCCCTAATGCCTTAGTTTCCGACTGCCCCTCCATTTTTAAGGTTTGCCTAAGTGACCTACCACTCTTCTTGAAAGGACTACCTACCACGTCTGTTTTTGAACTCTCTCGACTATCTCTCTTCCTATTTTTCTAAATATTGGTTTATTTCATTATAAAAAAAATAATAATAATGTTAAATTGCTAATATACGAAATTAATTTAAATACATTTTAAATCTTTAAATTATATTTCTAAATAAATTTATTTGACGATTTACTTACTAGATTTCTTTACCTTTTTCACTTAATAATTTTTTTGTTTGCCCTTTTTTAAAAATCTTTAGAATAAACAAGAAGCCTTTAAACCTGTTGACTTTTAAATTTAGTTTCAATCAAACTAATAAAATTGCTTGAATATAGTATTTAAAATTAATATTTTTTAATTTCAAGCAGCTCTTGAATTTATTATGTAAAAAAGTCAGAATGATTTCAAATATTAACTCAGTTATATTGACTTTTTCATAATAAATCGAAGAAGATTTACAATTATGAACAATTTTCTGGGATAATTTTAGTGTTTTTAGTCCGTGATTTTTAGTATCTTTAATAACCGATCACTATATATCAAACATTATTGACAATTTTTAACAATTCATCTTCTGTCGGTATGTTTAACCTAAAAGTGTTTTTTTTTATACAAAAATCATTAGATTTAAACTAATGGTGTTTGCTTGAAATAATAAAAGGCACAACCTTGAGCATATTCGGATTGATATATTGTTTCTCATCAGTGCTTAAAATTTTTATTAAAGAATCATTAGATTTTAAAGAAGAAGAATCATTTTTGAACAACTTAGGTTACGTTAGCCTTTTACATCGAAAATCTGTAATTTTGTATTAAAAATCATTTGAATTTAAACAGGATCTAGAATGTTTTGAAATTTTTGGATAATGTTAGCTTTTTTTTGGTTTGAATTGGTATTTTGGATCAAAAATAATTTAATAAAAAAAAATTCATAACTTTTGAACAATTTTTGGTTATGTTAACGCTTTAAACCGTAAATTGGTATTTTTAATGAGAAATTATTAGATTTCCAAGCATATTATTTTCAGAGCATTTTCAGGTTACGCTGGCGTTTTTCACATAAAATTGCTATAAATTTTAAAGAAGATTTACACTTTTAGAACAATTTTAGGTTATATTAAAATTATGCTCTGGAATTCGGTTGTTTAAAACGGAAAACATTAGGCTACAAAGAAGATTTTCAATCTAAGCCAATTTTTCGAAGTTTTAGGCCAATGTTTTTTGTTTAAAAAAGCTATTATTAATAATATGCCTAGCGGACCCACATTCACAATTTCATATATAACTTTTGACACATTATATACATTTTTTTACAGATTTATATTTTTGTCATTTGTCATTGTTTCATTCATGTGTGAACAAAAAAAAATAAAAGCTATGTGCGGCAACCCAACGTACTATATTTTGCAGGTTGCCGCACACATCTTTTTAATTTTAATTTTTTAACACACGAATAAAAACAAATAAGTAAATGAAAATATGTAGAAAAAATAAAAAAGAGTATTAGATTCTATCTGAAATGGCGAATTAATGTGAAAAATAATAAAATTATGTCCTAGCGGAACTAGTGAATAGGACGGTCACTATCCGCTAGGGATTACATTAGGGTTAAAACATTAAAAGAATATTGAGAAAAAATAAAGAATAATCAGTAATAATACTGATATTTTTATTATTTATAGGACCTATAAGTATAACAGGGATGGTGATTGGCTTTTTGGTATCCGGAGGAGTAATCAGTAAATACAAGCCTGGCGCAGGAATATTACTTGCTTGGAATATTATTATTGGCGTGGCTCATTTGTCCGGTGATTTGGCCTTTATATTCCTAGGCTGTGATGGGACTCAAATTGAAGGGATTGATTATAATTCGATGAAGTAAGTATTTATTCTATAAACTCAATAATTTTATCCTTATGCAGAATCAAAAACCACCGCATCTCTTCATAAACAAAAATTAAACTGCATTGCAACATACAAAAGTCTCATAATTATTATAAACACTAGCGTTGAATTCGCGCGCGCAAAGCACACATCTACATTTTTATTTTTTAACATTTTAAATATAAATAATTTAAACTTCCATTATTATTTTAATTTGAAAATGTTAGGTTTAATTTTTTGGAATGAATAAGCAATATTTTTGAATTCGAGGCGTTTATAGTTTAAAAAATAAATATTGAACAATTATGAATTGTAAACTTTCAAATTAAAATTATTTTATATCATATAAAATTTCTAAAAAGGGCAATATTTTAAATGAAATTAAAAGTAATTAAACTTGAATCAATTGCAACTAAAAGTGTTTAGGATTTAATAATTTGAAATAAAAAGTGTTTGAAATTGTAAAATTTTTGAACAGATGCTCTCAAAATTAAACAATTTCAAAATAAAATTTTGACGATTAGACAATTTTATTTAAAAAAGGTTGAATTTTATAATTTTTAGTTCATTTGTTCAAAGTTGAACAATTTTATTTTGAATTAATGAATCTTGCAATTACACGATTTTAGAATGAAATTTCGAAAAGAGGAAAATGGGATCACTTGAAATTTAAAGAAACATAAATTTTATTATTTTTGAATAAAAGTGTTCGAAATGGGATAATATAAAAATGAAACCTTTTGAAATAAAATTATTTTTAAGTCGCAGCAAATAAAATTCGCTGTCCTACATCCCTCCAACTCCTTCATCGAATCTTCTCCTAATCCATCCTCCCCTAAAATCTTAATCACAGTACCTTATCAGCTTCCTTTCTCTTTCATTCCTCATCTACAACCTTCCATACGTGCTCCCATGTTTCCTCCTTCCATTCACATATTCTAAACTTTCTGCTCTCTTCCTTTTCCCAATACCTCCCCTCTCTTACATCTTTTCCCAATCTAAATCTTGCTATTCTGGTCCACCTTCTCTCTCCCCATCCCTTCTCTAAATACCTTGGTAAACCTTCCTCTTTATCATCTTATAACATTTATTGTATTTCGATTTCTCAATCATCCCCTATCCTTCTACTAATTATCTTTCCCTGTCCTTTTTTTTTCCAATTCTTCATAGTTTACTCCAGTCCCGTCTTCTATGCCTCTAGCATTCAAGAACTCCCTCCTTTCTTCTTCCCATCTCATTAATTCTATCACCCTCCCTCTCCTCTCTTCTACCTCCATCAAACACTTTCTCGCCAACTCCCCTCCCTTTCCCTCCCTCAGCTTTGTCTCAAATTTCCATGCTCTCTTTCCCACTCTAATACTTAATTTATCCCTTTGCTTCTTCTCTCACCATACATCCTGGCATCCTCCAATCTACCCTTAATGTGCACCTTATATATCTTTCTTGTAAACTCTCAATATCTTTCCCTTCTTTCCAACCCCATATCTCCGCCTCATAACTTAATACCGGTCATACCAGCGTATCAAACAACCACATTCTCCTTCTCCAATTTTTTGTAACCTTCTTTTTCCGATTCCCCAGATCTGTTTCAGTACCCCTGATGTTTTTTTAAAATTTTTTCTCTTATATTAACTCTATGATCTCCATTCTTTTGGAAAATATATCCCAAATATTTAAAACACCTTTACTTCTTCTATCTTTATACCCTTCCATCTCTCCGTCCATTCTTTTTGTCTCACCCCTCCTTTTCTAAACCTCATTATCTTTGTCTTTTCTACATTTAAATTCAGCTTTTTCCCATACAAGTATTTCTCCAATCCTGTAATCAAGCCCGCCATCCCTTCTTCATCCTCTGCCATCAGCACTATGTCCTATCCTAACTCCTTCCCAACCTCTTATCCTCATTTCTTTTTTCAAATCTGATATTAATGTATTAAATAAAAGTGGGCTCAGAGGTCTCTCTAAAAATTTCCGACACTCTTTATTAATTACACTCTCATATCCCTATTTTCGCCATAACTTTTTCTATCTCGCCTCGGTCTAATGAGTCAAACGCTGCCTTTAAGTCCACGAACATTGCTATCATTGCCCCATTTCCCCTTTTAATCCTCTTATTTATTAGATAGTTCAGAACATATATGTTATCCATTACCCACATTCCTTTTCTAAACCCTGTCTGATTCGGTGGTTCTATCTTTTTTCCTCAACTTCTTTCTTCAATCTCTCCAACAAAACAGTTACATATACTTTATACAGTGTTGGTATCAGAGTCACACCCCTATAATCTTTAACCTCCTCTCCTTTGCCTTTCTTTACTATTGGCATCACTACTCCTTCTTTCCATAACTCTAGCCAACCCTCTCCTCTCCATACTCGATTACACATTATCCATGTCCATTCCTCTAGTTCTATCCCGCCATATTTCCATACTTCATTTGTAATCTCATCTATACCAGGTGCCTTTCAATCGGTCATTATTCCTAACACCTTGAATATTTCTTCCCTTGTTATGTCCTCTTCCTCATCTCCTTCCCTACCATAATTTTCTTCCTTCCTAACTTTTCTCTCTACTCCTCCTAGCGAATCCAAAAAATATTTTTTCCATTCTAGCATTTCTATATCTTGGTTTACTCTATTTCTTTTTCTTCTTTCTCTATTTACTACCTTCCATACCCCTTCTTCCGTTCTAGCCTTCTCTGCCTCTTCCTCAAACCTTTTATTCTCTTCCTCTTTCTTTTGAACACACAACTCAAAATACTCCTTCTTTTTTCTTTTATATTCTTCCCCATTACTTTTTTCTTTTCTCCACTTTCTTAATTCATTTCTGACCTCCTTCTTTTTCTCTTTATACTCCACATCCCATCCACTTCTATTTTTCTCTTTACTAACTTCATTTCTGTTTGTGGACTCTAATCCTCTTTTTACTTCTTCTATCAAATTATACAACTATCTTAGTAGAGCCCTTAAAATTATTTAATTCAAACATGAAGCTTTATAATTACACAATTACAACCTTCGTTTATAAATTAAAGCATTGAAGCATTCTTAAATTAGAATATATAATTAGTAAAATTATAATTTGAAATTAAACGATCGAAGACAATTTTAAAAGATGTCAAATTGACGCATATTAATAAACTTTCACAATTACTTTAAATTAAATTAGATTAAACACACGAAGATAAAAATTGGTACATTTTTCACAGTAGAACAATACGCATAGTATTGTTCTGTGAAAATTTAGCTATAAAGAACAAGGAAAGATCTGCTAAGAATTCTTTGGAGTAGCTGGTTAACGCTCCAGGCATGCAAGTAGTGTCCCCGGTTCAAATCCGGGCTGAGGCATATTTTTTCTTATTCTTCAAAAATTATTTGTCCGAAGTAATCATTTCAACATCAAAATTTGTAATAATAAACATTTTCTAGGGTAGATATGCGGTTCCCATGCAATGCAGATTGTAATTGTGAAGGTGTTAAATATTTTCCTGTTTGTCACGAGCCAACAATGACAACATTTTTTTCTGCCTGTCATGCTGGATGCACCACAATCCTTCCAAACGGGGGATTTGGAAACTGCAGTTGCATTACTGAACAATTGAGTATAACAAATTTCAACCAATCAGGATTTAGTACATCTTTACTAACTGAAAAGAGCAATTACTACACGACAAACATTTTTAATGAAGTTAAGACTGGCGCATGCAAGTTTGATTGTTTAGCACCCTACTTGACATTTACAATCATCAGGTGCCTGACAGGACTACTCTTCTGTTCCGGAAGAATTGGAAATATTTTAATTAATTTTCGATGCGTGGCAGACAGAGATAAGGCATTAGCTCAGAGTGTAACTTTGATGGTGATGTCAGTTTTTGCACTTGTCCCAGGTCCCATTATCTATGGGGCCTTGATAGATGCTACTTGCCTTGTTTGGAATGATGCTTGTGGTACCAGGGGAAATTGTTGGATTCATCAACCAGATATGTTTCGGTACTATTTTAACATCACAGCAACTAGTGAGTGAAACTCAAATTTCTGATACTCAATTTGAAAATCATCCATTATTATAAATAATTGCCCCATAGTTACCAATAAGGTAAATATGGGACAAAATAACCTATGACCTTTCAACTATTATGTATGATCCATGAGGCTGTTCAAAAACTTCATCACGCTATTGGGAAAACTTTTTCCATCTCTTCCCTTTGTTTTGTCGAGTAATAAATTATATTTTCACTTATTAAGCACTAAACTCACTAGTCACCACTAGTCACCACCTTTATTAAATAAAACACAATTATTCAACTATTTAATATTTATTCCAATTCAAACAGTTGCGACCCAACTCGTTCGAGGCCGATTTACAACTAAAGTATTGATTTCCTTCGTTATCGCTGCCCGGTCCCCCTTCTTATCGTAGAAGAGGGGGAAAAAGGCAAAAGAGTATCAAACAAGGCCCCGGTCATGGTCACATCAACCACTCCTAAACTCATAAACTCATAAACACTCATCTACCTTCGCAGATTCGAAGACCATGCCAATTAGTAAATCAATTAATACATTTCGTGCGACAATCCACCCTTCTTCGTCACAGATCATCATATAAAGATGCCCCCCCCCCCCTTTGAGTAACAATTTCTTTCTTAATTTCATTTGATAACCGCTATGGCGTATATTTTCACGAAAATTGTGGAATAAATTATTTTAAATAAAATAAATGTTCAGGTACCATATTGAATTTTATATAAAACTCTTCCGATTTTGATTCAAAATATATTCATTTTAAACAAATTGATTTAATTTCTAGCCAAAAAAGATTAATTTCCTTATGAACGAGATAAATTTTTAATGATAGACTTGAGTTTCGAAGCTAAAAGTCAAACTTTTTGCAAAAGAGTTCATTTCCCAACACGAAAAAATGAAATTTCAATGAAGAAAGATGATCCGTCAGTTAAATATTGAAATTTTCAACAACAAAAAACATTAATTTTAGACCAAAAGTTGAACGTACAACCAAAAATAGTTGAACTACCAATCAGCAGAGTGAAAAAAATTAAACTGCAACCATAAACAGTTGCGTTTTTAACAATAAGACGAATCTTTAAGTCAAAGAGACACATTTTCTAACAAAGCAATTAAACTTTCGAAAAAATAAATTTTTAATGAAACTGTTGAATTCTCATCCTACAAAAGTGAATTTTCTACCAAACATTTAAATTTTGAAGCAAAAAAGTTAATCAACCAAAAAATTGCATTTATAACCCAATAGTAGCAAATTTTAGCGAAAAAATTTCTATTAAAAGAGGTGAATTTTGAACGGAATAGTTAAGCTTTTAAGCTGAAAAGATACATTTTTAACCAACTAATGGAATTCTGAAACAAACTTTAACAAAAAACAGTCAAATTTTAAACAAAATACAAGTTGAATTTCCAAGCCCAGACAAATCTTATAGAAGACTGTTTAATTTTTAATCTAATAAAATGAATTTTCTGTTTCAAGGACGAATTTTCAATAAAAGTAAATAAATATACAATTATCCATGTTATTTGTATTACAATATTTATTCAGCACAAAATTACTGAATTTATATTCATTACAAAACATGTTTGTTGCCACCTACAGAACGACATCTTGACACTACAAAAATTAGCCATGTCTCTAATTTGAAACTTCTTTGAAAGTTAGAGTAGTACTTTCAGAGGCTAGATGATTATGTTTTGAAATATAATTAAGTAAATATTAGTTTCAAATTTGAGTAGATTTAATATATTTGAGGTACTTTTATCGTACCTTCAAAAGCAGTGAACGACATACGTATCTCTCAGTGAACGACATCCAAAGGAAGGAGGTTTTTAGGGATTTATACGCATTTTTTTATTGATTTATACGTTGCTGTGATTGATATTTGCCTTCCTTCTTCCTGGACCACCGCCTCCTAAGAATCTTTAAGGTTCAATATCTTTCTAGTTGATTTTGGACTTCCGAACTTCGTCTTTTCTTTTAAAAGCAACCTTAATTATACAAAATGATCTTTATTGTCCAAAACAATTAATTACATAATATTTCTAACAAATAACTATCTAAATTCGTTTAAATTTAAAATCAATACCGGTGTCGTTCACTAATTGATGCAAAAAGGAGATATAGAATTATTTTGCTGGAGTGGGGAGGCCCCTGAGCTCCTGAAAATGAAGTCTTGAATCTGAATTTTTAAAATATATATTCTGAGTGAAAATTTAATTTCGCATCTTTTTCTCTTCATGAAAAAAGTTGTAGCTTTTTTATTTTTCGAATTATTTACGAAAAACTGTTTTTTTCTCTGATCAAAATATTTTGAGTTTTTTCACTTTAACTCGTAGCGAAATGGAAATTTTGTGATATTTTGTAATAAAACTTATCAGCAATATGTATTGTCATTTTTTGCGACCGATGGCGTTAGCAAAATATCAAAATGTTTATTTAAAAAATGGTTAATAATTTTTTTTTAAGACGGTGTACAATTCGTGCACAAACAACTTCTATCGTTTCGAGAATCGAGCGAATTTTGAGCAAGCGAAAACTGTCAGCGAGAAATTTGTTCAGAAAGGTTCAATGAAGTTTTTTGGAAAGTTTCAGAGGAGTAGTAGTTAACAAACTGTTGATGTTTTAATTTTTCGGCGCGATAGATTTTCTCCTGCGCAAATTGCTCCCTGGCCAGTAAGCTGCTACCCTAGCGTTAAGCGCAACTGTGTCTCACAGCCCGTCAAGATTTTGTAATTAAAAACACACTATATACATAAATCATTGTTTATTAATACATTGATATTTTTTGGTGTTAAGGATAATAATTGTGTATAATATTGTAAAACTACATTAGAATATTTTAGACACCGTTAATTTTTGAATTTTGATAAATTACTTTTTGCCTACTCTGCGGTCAAGAATCTACTTTTCACGTATTTCTAATATATTTTTCTTAC
>JAAAKG020065286.1:0-17616 GCA_010014905.2 Druon quercuslanigerum
ACTTAGGATTACTTAATTGAAGAGAATTAATCATTCTAAGAATATTCAATTTTAATGACTCAATAATATTTAAATATAAACATTTTTAATCAAAGATTGGTTTTCAGTAAAAAATGTATAATTGCGATTTTTTATCTTGAAATGCTTTATATTTAGCATGATTAAATAACGTTTTTAATATAAATATACTGAATTGTTTCAGCTCGAGAGCTTCGAGTAAAAATTATTTGAATGGATTTTTTTATTTTTAAATTATTTAATCTGGAAGTGACTTAATCAGAACAAACTTGATGTGGACAGCTTCATTTCAAGAATGCTGAAGGTTTGAAACATTGCATTTTGAGATTTTTCAAAGCGATTTTGTAATTTATAAATTTTTCAATAAAATATTGATTAATTTTCAGGCCTTCAAATTAATGTTCCATACATAGTTTCAAATTTCGAGTGAAATTGGTATTCACTATTTTAAAATTAATGCATTTGTTCCAGACACGAAGACATGATAAAAAATTGGAATCTTGAAAATTTAGAAAATTGTCGAAGAAGTGAAGAGTATTTTGAGATTTTTTTTTACCAGAAATGTTTTCATGGCAAAAAACATTTACCAGAACTTCGGGAATTCAAGCGGGGCGTACGTGCAACTCGGCAGTCTCCCGATTGATATCGTCGACTGCAGTTTTCAAATTCCCCAGAAGTTGATCTGTCGGATCAGGAAATGGAGAAAATTTTTTCATAATTTCTCGAATTTTGCAAACAGGAGCATCCTCACATTTTTTACCAGAGATCCACATACTGAAGGCCATCAATGCTGGAAGTGACCTTTCGAGGGTGGACACTTTATCTTTTAAATACTGTTGACGATTTGCCAAATTGCCCTTTCGTTCCACAAATTTATTGACAGCATCTTCCAGCTCAGTAGATGGTGGCTCTTTATACATTTTTATATCTGATTTGCAACCTAAAATTTGATTTAGACCATTTTCAAAAATTTTATTTTGCATATAGGGGTAAAAATTTAATTTTTAAATTAAAATCTCACGAGTCTGTATTAGTAAGCAATCTAAAATATTGAATAAGTACCTAAGAACTAGAAAACTTGTAAGTGACCTAATCATCAAATAAGCTACAAAAAATGCAAAAATGCAATGCAGTAAATTTGATTCTCCAGACTTACCTGAAAAACAGGTAGGTTCGATAATTGATTCGTTGTGTTCTGTGAAAATAATAAGCACAGAATAAAATTTTCTGACAAAGATGAAAAATAAAGAAACGAAAATTAATGAAGAGAATAAAATTCATACTGTGACAATGAGTATCAGCCGTAATTATCCTTTTCACTTATTAAATTTTTAAAGTTTCAAAAAATACTGAGCAATATTAATTTATGCCTGACATTTTTTATCTCAATTTTTATTGTTTATGTCATTTATGTCAAAGTTTCTCTTAAACTTGAAGTTGGCTCATGCTAAAGTTTTATTTCCTGATATGGTAGCTTCTTAGATAAAAAACTTCATATTTTTTATAACCTTGAAGAGAATTTTTAGTAACTAATTTATCAACCCAGAAAGACAAATACTTATTTTGTCAACAAACTTTTTAAAAAATAGATCCCCAAACATATACTTTACTAAATAATTTTAAAATTTTAATTTCAACTTAATTTAACGTATACTCTGCTATATTCGTACTGTAAAACTTTCGATATATTTATCAAAGAAAGGATTTTAATATCTCTCAGTTTTTAAGAATTGGTCACAATTCCGAATAAAAAAATCTTGAGAATTTATGAGAGAGGTTGACATTTCAGTAACAAGGATGTTAAATAAAGTAGCAGAGCGACGGAAGAAAAATGGTTTAGTGTTTTAGAAGCACACCGATGACGCTCGAAAAAATCGTAAGCCTGAAATCTGGAGCTCAAAAACGTGGAAAATGGTGCTACGAGTCAAATTAGTCAAACGTGAGTCCCATAAAATTAAAAAAAAACTATATCTAGCTGGATTTGATTTAAACCGATGTTGTATACCCTCTAGTTTCCGAAAACCCGAGGAATTATCATTCCTGGCACATCAATCAGGTGATAGTTTCATCGATGATTCCAGTTCTCTTAAAACTGGAACCAGTATAACATTTCAAGAAAGTTTAGAAAGCGGACAAATAAAATATGATTTTCAAAGGGTGTTTTTTGAAGGACGAAAATTGCGAAGCTATAATGCAGGAACTCGAATTTATAGATATCGAAAAAAGAAGACATTTGTCAATGGAAATTTTAGTGCCCCTGCAGGCGTTAATCCCTATCATGTTGCTTCCTCTAGTGCCAGAAAATATGCAGGTTAAGTATAGAATAAATTATTACAAATTACACTTAAAACATTTTTATTAAAAATAAAAATTCGCTTAAAAAATTAATTGTGATAAAGATTCTATCTATATTCTATATTTTGAATTTTCAATAGGTCCTCCTCGATTGATATTTATTTGGCCTCAGAAAACACCAACGCGTGGTATATTATTAAGAATAGTTGGACCTTTAATGCATGGAATTTTGACTGGTCTACTTTTTATGGGCATGATTCATCTGTGGCCTGGTGAATTTTTACCAACATTTTTACCTTCAACAGTTCCACCGCCAAAACCACCAATTAAATGCAATGTGATTGAACCTCGATGGTTTGATAAGGATTAATTAATTATATTCAGAATAGTAAAAGAAATTAAATTTAAGATTAGAAATTACTTTTTGAGAAAAAATATAATAAAAATAATCGTAATTCATAAGATTGAATAGTTTGTATAATAAATCAAAAATAATATGTGATTTTTGGCAAATCTTCGACGAAAATCGAGTTTTTTTTAACCTTAACTACTAGATAGCCTGTTGATGATTGAAATATTTTGTACCTTTTCAAACAAAAATTTCCGTGTTTCGGGGCAATAGATCAGAGACATAAATTTTCCTCCAAACATTGCCGAATTCACGTAATTTTTTCCGAGTGTTTCAGATATACCTGTAGGACATGTAGTCCTATAGATATATATAGCCTCACTTCCCCTCTCTGCGTGAGTCTATCAAGTTTCCCCTCCTCAAAAACAGATTTTTATTTCCGTAACAAAAGCAAACATCACAACCAGTGCAACCCAGTGCAACCCACTCCTATCGCACGAAAAGTTGTGCAGTGCACATATACAGATATATATATATATATATACATATATTGTTATTTATCTTTCCCATGCTGGAACAATACTAATAAAACAATAATTATCAATAAATTTTGTCATTATCAAGAGAACATTTTAAAGTGGAAAAAATTGGGAAAATGGGTCCATTTCTGATCATTTTCACGGCAGCGATTGTGATATTTTTCTTTAAAATTTATCAGTACATTAAATTTTGTCTGGTTATAAATAAACTTCCAGGCCCTGTTGTATTTCCACTGCCCACTTTAATTTTTGAACTTCTCAAAGTCAAAGCTGAAGGTAAGTCTGATGATTCTAATGAGATTTGCTTGAAAATTGACTTTTCTTTTGGAGCAGACTTTTGTAATCTATAGGTTACAAAAGTCTGCTCCAAAAGAAAATATAACATTTATTTTCTTATTTGTATACAAATAATAGGAAAATAAAACTTTGTAATTTTATGAAAAACATTAGCAAAAATAAAATGAAATCAATTGTCGCTTTTAAACATGATTTGATGCCACTTTTATGCAATTTTATACAATTATAAAATTTTCACTGGATTCCTCAATTAATACTATTTTTGTTGAAAACATGACATTCTTCAAATTATTGTTGTTAACTAGATTTAATTATTAACTTAGTCTATTCGAAAATTGGACAAATAGTGGAAAAAATTAGAAAAAACCACAACTTTGTAACTGCGTTCTAAGAGGAAATTACTATGAACAATAAAATGTTGCTTGAACCATTTATTTAAGCACCTAATTATCAGTATATAGTAATATTTTACGCATTAGAAATAATTTACACTAAAAGAGACTGCAAAAAAAAAATTATCAGCTCAAAAAACTCACAAAGCATAATTTTTTGCTCATGGGGTTTATTTGGGACCCTATAAACCTTACTTATGGGAGTGAAATTGGAAAATAATTTTTGGATTCATATTCTATAGCTTATTGTAAAGAGAAATTAAGGGTCAACTCCGTATTTATTTTATTTTTTATTTATTTTATTCAATAAATATTTGGTTCTAAAAGTTTATTAATTTTCACACAAATTTTTGTAAATTTTAAGTTGCTTTTATGATTAAGTTTTTTTTTTTTTTCACAGATCGATTCCAATGGTTTTGTGATACCTTCAATAAATTTAAAGATGGCCTTATGATGGTTCCTTTTGGCTTTGACCAAGTTGCAGTATATATTCGCAAACCGCATCAATTAGAGGTAAACGTATTAAATTTATATTCAAGAATCGTATCCAGTGGTGCAGTCGAGGCCTGTCAGGCCCTAGCGCTGCCAAGGTACTTTTTTCGAAGGCCTAGCAGCGCAGCTTTCTTTTTAAATATAGACTTTATGCCAGCGAAAGGTCATAAAAATACATTTATCGCAATGAATCATAGGTTAGATTATTATGCGGTCTTTCCTGACTACAGAGACGCATGTTTGTTGGGATTTTTCCAAGTTGTGAATTAATACGGTTGCCTTGAGTAATTTTACATCGCGCAGATAATCTTTTCTCAAGTTACAGAATTATTTGTAACTCAAATATGTGATTTTTCAAAGGGATTAAGACGGCACTGGCCTTTCAGATTTCTCGAAAAAAATGTTTGGACCAAGGTATGAGTATTTGAATTTATAAAATTAAAAACGCAGATGATCAAAAAATGGTCCAAATGTCTGTTTAAAGTGTGATATTTTTAAATATAATAAAGGTATTTCACTTTTGTTTTTAATTCTAATACAATTTCTTTTCCTTTTTCCATAATCTTTGGAAATTTTAAGAAGCTCAAAAGTGACAAACTAGCGGCAGTTTTTCTAACAGTTTTCAAAGTCTATTTATTCCAACTTTCGCGTTTTTTTTCTCTTGATTTTTTGACTAGATTCGTCCCAATGTAAAGAGTATATTTCATGATAATCCGTCCTGTGCCCGCACCTTGCTGAGAAGACAGAATATTTTATCGTCCGAAAAAAGAAAATTCATTTTTTTTTTTTGACAAAATGACTCAAGATACGAAACAAGTCAAAAAAATAAAATTGTTTCTCCAAAAAAGTCATAGAAAAATGTTTCTTGACTCTTGTTCCTATTTCACGTTATATTCGAAAATTTTGCGAAAATATTGATAAGTTTTTAAAGATATTTTTTAAAATACAATTTTATGTTGCATTAAAGAAGTAAGGAATAAATAATCGATACTCTCCATTTTTTCTAACCTATTTCATTATATTTCCACCAAAACGTTGTTAAAACTGCTAAATCGAGATTTTTGGTTTTCATCACAAAATAAAATTGTTTATAAGTACATATTTGCACAGAAATATCAAAAAGATACAATTTTAAACATCTCTCTTTTCACCAAGGCATGGACGCCGACTAGAATCTCATGAAATATACTCTTTACATTACGATGAATCTATAAATAAATCAAGAGAAAAAAAAGATGGAATTTTGAATAAATTGACTTTGAATATTTTTAGAAAAACTGCCCCTATTCTGTCAATATTTAACTTTTTTAAATTTTCTACCGGATTCTGAACAGGGGAAGAGAAATTATATCAGAATTAAAATTAAAAAGGATAAACGCCTGTATTAGATTAAAAAATATCACACCGTTAACAAAAATTAGGATCAGTTATTAAAAAGTCGCGTTTTATATTTTTTACATTTAAACACTCATAACATTGTCAAAAAACAGTTTCGGCAAATCGGTGATATACGTGTCGCCTTATTCTCTTTGGTAAATAACATATTTGAGTAGGTCTTTCAGTTAATAATATATTGAAGAAAAGCAAGTATCCGACTTTCAGAGTCTCATACATTAGCCATCTTCAAACTTTGGCAAACTTTTAGTATAAGAGTTTTGTCAGTAAGCAGATAAAAATTGCGAAATTAAGAAATAATGATTAATTTTAAAATTAGTAACTTGAGAATAAGACAGTGGGAACCTAACATTTTTTTATTCCTGCCTTCTGTAATTTGTTTAAAAAAATTGAAAAATTGGATAAATTTAAGGAACGTAATTGAGGCGCTGAGAACGACAAGTAGGTAAAGTCCACTTTCGTCGAAAATATATTTTTTTTAGTTAATGGTACTTGAGGTTTTGAATTATTCATAAATTTTAGAAATGTGAAAACAAACAAGTTTCATTTTGCAAAAAATCGTGGTTAAAGGTGTGGTGTTTATTGAGAAATGATTATGGCAACTGAGTAAAGCCCATTTTGTTTCTTCTCCATGTTACTGAAAGAAATAATTATGAGAATTAAACTTATGTTTTATGGTTCATGTCATGTTTTCTTACGTTAAAAGATTATTTTCAAGGTTTTTAAAGTATTTTCTATATTCAAAATATGAAAAAATGCACTTTCAAATAATTGAGAATGACAGCTAATTTCGTTTCCCTCTACTCCATAAACTCTAAAAATAAAAAATAAAATATTTTCAAATCTTGAAAGCATAGCTCATAAGAACCACTTGCTTCAATAGTTTTTCACAGATTTGTTCATTTTGACTACTATCTTATTTTCAAACCGTACATTGCAATTTCAACATATTTTTTGTAAGTTTCAAATAATCTTCGAAAATTCAATCTCCGCAGTTAGAAACCAAGTATCAACTTATTCTTTAAATTTCCATCGTAAGTCAAAGTTTCTATGAAAGTACCGCCAGACCACATTTTTTTAGTACTACAGGACTGCACCATTGATTGCATCAAGAGAAGAGAATTTTAAAAGTAAAAGTGTTTGCACATTAGGGTGGCCGAAAAAATAAAGGCCGGGTCTAAACGTATGGACCTCCCGAGAAGTGTGGGGAGTTAGAAAAGCAAAGGAAGCATGTCCATTAAGCTAGCACTTACTCAACCGAATTTTGGGATTTTTTATAGCTCAGAATTTTAGACTCCTGAAGTCCGCAAAAAAAATTCGCCAAAACAACCCTTAACATCCAAAATAAACCCTTCTCTACCACGTAGATACGACTTTGTCAAAAAAATAAACTTTTTCAGAATTTTACAGTGTCAATAGAATATATAAAAAATAACTTTCGAGGAGCCCAAAAATCTGAGACTCTATTGACAGTTTAAAATTCTTGAAAAGGTTATTTTTTGACAGAATAATATCTGCGTGGTAGAGAGGGGTTGATGTTTGACGTTAAGGGTTGCAGCCCAGAAAGTGAAGTGGGTACTTTCAAGGTGCCCAAAAAAGCGCGAAAATATGCGGTGATAAAATTACTAAAAAAATTCAATTTTTTGAAGTGGGTTGATTTTGGAAGTTAAGGGTTGTCTTGGGGGAATTTTTTTTGTGGATTTCAGGAGCTCAAAAAAATGTGAGAATTCTGGCGTAATTGAACTTTTATTATTTAGTCATTTTAAGAAGTGGAGGTGCTGGGTTAATGTAAGCTAGCATCTCCACAAGAAAATTCTGCGCTATGAAAAATTCCTGAAGGAAGCACCGCTTGTGCCCAACCGCAAACTACCAAAAATAAATTTTTTTTTCGTTGACTCACCCCCATATTTGCATTCATTTGGTTTAAAATAATTATGAAATTTCTTTTTAAATATCAAAAAAATATATTTTTGACCCGTGGTCCAAAGCGTTAAAACCCTAAAATGAGCTAACTTTGTTATTGTTACTGTTATATTGTTATTGTTATATTGTATATCCATAATGTGCTTTTTTATACACCTTAGATATTTCGGGCCTTGAATAATTAAAATTGACCATCTGAAAGTTAAAATGTATTAAATGTGTTAAAACCCTGCAGTTGCTATTTCTTCGAGTTTCAGGGATGCACCCCGGTTATTTTGACCTAAGGAAGAAAAAAATCTTACTTATTTTAGAGCAAACATTTTTTATGTTAACGATTAAGAATATAATTTTTGTCAAAAAACGACGTTAGAAAAAATCGGCTAAAATTGCATTTATTTTAACAAACCATACATTTCTTTGTATAGTTCAGTAATAATGTAAGGCACATGTTTTATGCAAAATTGGGTTATATCTCTAAAATTAAAGAAACATATTTTCTTCGGATTGATATCAAGTCTAAAAGTTGTTAAGTTACATTTTCTACTAGTATTTCTTTCTTAGATGCTCTTTTCTTACGCGCAAGTATTGTATGAAAATCATTGCAGGTTATTTTCCTATAATCAATATTCCATACATTCTCGAGATCACAGGAATAATGATAGGAAAATAATTATATAAACGAATGATATTAATATATTGAAAGACTTATTGAAAAAGTACAAGATGCGCATAAGGTTTTAAGTTTCATTATACCCATATTGTTAAACGAGTAGGATTCTTTAAATATGTCATTAATTATTCCGATGTTTTAATATTATTAATTTATATACATAATTCTTTTACAATGATTTTTCATATTATTATTCCTAAAATCGATTAAAAAAAATGTAGGAAACTCATTATAGATAATGATTTTTCCACAATACTATTTTGCAAGGTTTGTTTATTTCATATCGATAAGAAATCATTTGAATGTTTCAGCTGTCCTAAAATGATTTTTATTATTGTGAATTCCTATTTTTTATTCTAAAGAAATAAAAAGAATGCAATATTCTAAGCAGAAAAATAAGTATTTCGTTTAATCATTTAAAAGATTAACTACATATGAGTATTTTTTAAAACATTTATACAACAAACTGGAGCGTTATTACAATGACATGTCTTAATATTTATTACATAAATACTCTGTACTCTTTGCCATTAAAACAGTCTTTTTATATAGATTTCCTTTTAGATATGTCAATCCAAAAAATATATTTCTTTAATTTTAGAGTTAAAAATAAAATTTTTCTCTGCTTTAAAGCTCAGAAACCATAATAATCTCATGGGATATGTTCTTCGCATTATTACTGAACACGAGGCAAAATAGCCGTACGAACGATACTTTTTGTCGTACCCTATTTTAAAACAAGTATGTGAAGCAGATACTTTAAGGATGTTTGGTGTTCTTGACAATTTTAAATTATAAGTGAAAGGAAGCAATCACGTACTTAGCAGCAGGGAAACTATGGGGTCTAGCGATACAATTTTTCTAAAGATGAATATAATTTTTTCGTTGTGTATCGGGCGTAAAGTTTCATTTTCGGCCCGGCTGCAGAGGGCGCATGTGCGAACGTCGCTCGGCTGAAAGCGTTCACATTATTACGTCTGCTTCACGTGCATGCAATGTCGAGTTTTCAAGGGGGTCGGACAAAAACAAACGTTTTAACAATAAAGTGTTGTAGTCCGTTTATATAAATACTATTTTAGTAGATTTTTTTCTAACTTGTACCAGATAAAAATCAAGTAAGGATATAATTTTATATATTTCAGGTTGAAGGATAATTTTGAACTATGAACTACTACTACCAGAGAATGTATTAATATCTTTCATCGTTGTTGAAAAAAAAAGATTTTTAATCGTTATCTAAAAAAAAATTCGATTTTTTTCTACATTGGCTCAGGGGCATCCCCAAAACACGTACAAAAAAAAACTGGACGTTAAAGCAATTTTTAGTTAAACATAATCGAGGTGATCCGTGAAATAATTCATAAAAACGATAGTTTAGAATAAAGGAATAAGTGATAATTATTTTTAAAAATTTTGAAGGTGATTCTTTCCAGTACAGAACTTATTAAGAAATCTTACATTTATGACACCCTGTATCCTTGGCTAGGACAAGCTCTTTTAACTTCGACAGGTAAGCGATTTATAAGATTATTTTTTATATTCAAGTACCAAATTTAAGACAAAAATTTCCTTTACATGATAATAAAATATTTTAATGTAATGCAGGAGAAAAATGGTTCCACCAGAGAAAAATTATTACACCAGCTTTTCATTTTGGAGTAATTGATACATTTTTTGAAATAATGTCAGAAAAGGCAGAAATACTCAATCAAGTTATGGAAGAAGTAAATAAAAAGAATCCGGGAAAGCCAACCGATTTTTTTGATTTCGCTAATAGATGTGCCCTCGACATCCTTTGTGGTATTTAAAAAAAACCTTTTATAATATCAGTTTTATTATATTTTTTAAAGGAAGTTTTTTAATTGGGAAGATTCTGTATTTAAAAGCACAAATGAAGGAAATTTCAAGTTAAATTAACAGTAAAAAGAATTCTTATTTGATATTCAAAAAATTAAAAAAGTGCTTTTGAACAATAATATTTTTTTAAACTTTCAAACATTTCCATGTTGAATGTTTCTAAAATTTCAATTATAAAATCAAAATTCTTCCAAATATTGTTTAGTTAAAAACGGTATGTTATTTATGTAACTGTAATTTTCAATATTATATCTATTTTTAAGTTGTTTATGAAATTAACATTAAAATGTGTACTACATTATTTTAGAAACAGCCATGGGTGTGAACATAGATGTCCAAAGGAATCTTAAAAATGAATATATGGCTGCTCTCCCAAAGTATAAATTTCCCTTTGTTAAAAATAAATTGCTAATTAAGTATCAAAATGTTAACTTTCCAGTATACCAAATTTTTACAATTATTTTCAGAGTTGCTGAAATAGCTCTCAAAAGAATGTACCGGCCTTGGTTGGCACTAGATTGTATATTTTACAAAACAAAATATGGAGCAGAATTTAAATCTGCTCTTGATACCATGACTAAATTTACGACGGAGGTTAGTAAAATCAATATTTCTCAAACTAATGAATTGAATTCAATCTGCTTTAATTCTGCAGAAGATTTTAATGCATCAGAAATGGACTCACACCCTGTTCTAAAACAGTTTTCAAACATATATGTATAAAGAGCTTTAATTTGAAGCATTACAAATTATTTAATTAATTATTTACATTTGATGCAGATAATCAAGAAAAGAAAAGAAGCTCGAAAAGCCATACAAAATATTCCAATCCACGACCAAAGTGTAGATGAAACTGGTAATAATTATTATTTCTTAAATACTGAACAAGCTGATTGAAATAATTAATTTTAAGAAAATTGATTCTAAAAATTAATTGATTTTAGGAAAACGAAAGAAAAAAGCACTTCTCGATTTGCTATTGGATGCGAATGAAACTGAACAAACTCCCATGACAGATTCTGAATTAAAAGAAGAAGTAGAAACTTTTATTTTCGCGGTGAGTTGATTATCAATACATTTAAATAATTTAAACATAATAAAATTCACACAAACTAAATAAAAAATAAATTTTTTTAATAAGGTTCAATAATTTCAATACGGTTTTTCAATAAGACTTTAACTGCTAATTTATCTATCAAATAATAATTTGGATAATTAATTAACCTGAAAAACTATAACTTTATATGTTTTCCATATTTCAAGGGACACGACACTACCGGTGCTGCAGTAAGCTGGACAGTTTTTAACCTTGCAAATAATCCAGAAGTTCAGGAAAAAGTTCACCAAGAACTAGATCAGATTTTTGGAGACTCAACTGAACCAGCAACAATGAAACAAATAACAGAATTAAAATATCTCGATAGGGTAATTAAGGAAAACCTCAGATTGAATCCCTCAGTTCCTTTAGTTGGAAGAACATTGACTAAAGATATCGTATTAGGTAAAAGGAAATTTAGACTCGTTTTTTCAGGTTGAAGGTCTGATTAATATAAGTTAAATTTTTTTTTAGATGGACACCTACTTCCGAAAGGTTGCAATTTAATCATCGAAATTTTTAATCTGCATCGAGACCCAGAAGTTTGGAATGATCCTCTAAAATTTGATCCAGATCGATTTCTGCCGGAAAATTCCAAAGGAAGACATCCGTATGCCTATGTTCCTTTCAGTGCTGGACCCAGAAATTGTATAGGGCAAAAATTTGCGATGGTAGAATTAAAAATTGTTCTTACAGCACTTTTTAGAAAATGGAGAGTCAAAAGTGCGAGGACTCAAGCCGAAATGAAAATGCATTCTACTTTTGTTTTAAGACCTCATGATGGAAATCCGAATTATTTTACTCTGAAATCAGAAAAAACTCTTTAACTCTTGAAACTGATAAATGCTATAAACATAAGTTAATTTTGTATGTTAATTCAATAAAGATTTTTGTATTTTTTAATTTTTTGTTACTTACTCTTACAAAGTATATTTAATTGTTTGTTTTACCCAAAGTAATTATAAAAATGAATTTTTAAAATTATTTATCGAAATTTTATTCGGCGAACTTAAGAAAAGACTTCCAAATCTATTTTCAAATTTATACACATTGATTATATTTTAAATGTAAAAAAATCGAATTGTTCATTGCTTAAAATATTTAAATTTATTACAGCCTTTCCTCGTAAATAACATTATTAACATTTTTAAGCAGATAACGCCCCCTTCAGGTGAAACTAATATGAATATGTAATTATAAGATAACAGTTAATAATAATACAATGCATTACTGCAAAAGTTGTCACTTGAAAAAAATGTTTCGTTACTTGATATTTGCTACAGCAGTCTTTCTCCTAATTTACACTAAAATTTTAAGTTGGTTTTATCAGTCCATTCAATTTTGTCTTGCTGTTAATAAAATTCCTGGTCCCGTTAAATATCCACTGCCGACACTCAATTTTGCATTTATGAATGTAAAACCTGAAGGTAATGGAATCCTAAAATTACCAACAAAAATCAATCTTTTCCTGCTAAAAATGTTAAAAAATTGTATTCGTATAGATCGACTACAATGGTTTTGTGACTTGCACAATAAATTTGAAAAGGGGATTATGATGACGACTTCTTCATTTGCAATTGCAAATATTAACATATATAAACCTCATCATTTGGCGGTAAAAAAATGACTTTACATTTATAAATTATAAATAAGTAAATTAAAGTTTGTTGGTAATTGAATTTATAAAATATTTATACCAAAATACTTTTGGAACTTCTTTTTATATATAGGTAATTTTTTCGAGCAAACAAAATATCACTAAGTCATTCGAATATGATCACCTTGAGACATGGTTGGGAAAGGCTTTATTAACTGGGACAGGTAAGATTCTATTTATATTATTTAATTAAGTTAATATTTAAAAATATTACCGTCTTTAAAATTATTTTTAATCTTCTAGGGGACAAATGGTTTCATGAAAGAAAAATCATCACACCATCTTTTCATTTCGGTATTTTGAATCAATTTACTGCGGTTATTTCGGAGAAGGCAAAAATACTGAATTGGATAATCGAGGAAAAAATGAAAGCAAACCCAGGAGAACCAGTGGAATTTTTCGAAATGTCCATTCGATGTGCTCTTGATATTATTTTAGGTATTTTAGTAAAAATAAATCATTCTTGAATATTTCTTACTTGAGCGCATTTTAAAAATACATACATTTGATTAATTTAAGAATTTGCAAATTTAAATTTCTTTCTTGAACTCTTATTTTGACAAGATTCAAAAATGTTTAAAACATCAAAAAATCAAATCATAATATAAAGATTTGGAAAACCAAATCAAATTAATCTTCAAACTATACAATGTATATAAATCGAAAAATTAAAGCTAAAACACAAGCCGAAATGGAAAATTCCATTCGGTTTTTAAGTCAATGCTAAACACATATACATTATCGAATTATCTTAAAATTGAAGAGAATTCAATTGCGTAAAAAACTAGATTATTTTGAATGCAAAGAACTTTATAGTGATTAGAATGAACTCACAGAAAGTTACAACTAATGATTACATGAAAGTTACGTGAAGACAATATTCAATGAACGTCGAAGATACGGGCAAGTTTTCAGAAAACTACTGATTAGGAAACGCGAAACTGAATTGACCCTTATAATGTAAAACAAGGTAACTTACAAAGACGACATTATTTTATAATGCTTGGATACATTGTATTCATGTTTAAAATTTGAGTCTGCTGAGTCTATAGACTCAGTGATGCGTCTAAGATAAGAATTTTTTTCAGTAGCGAATATTTTAATATTATTAAATTCAAAATCGAAATAATTATTAAAATTCCAAGAATGTTGTGACAAACCTGTATTCAAATTTTTAATTTCACGATCTGTTTTGTGTTCAGCAATTCTAGTTTCTAATTCCACCTATATAAATTTTATTGCAATATTGGCATTTTATTAAAGAAATAACACCACACAAATTTGCAATGCTATCACTGTACTTTTTCTTCAGTAAGGTAAAACAAATTACATCTTTAATTTAATCAAATTATATTTCGAATTCCAGCCATTTTTTATGTCCATACTAATCAGAGATTCAAGGCGTTGCTCAATATTAAAACTAAAAAATAAGTTGGAAAAATTTCTTTCCAACGATACACATATCGTCCCCCATACTACGCCATGTCCACTTTTTGAAGTTTTTGAACTATTATTATTTTTAGGGTCTGTAGGGTTAAACTTTGTTTTTTAATAGTTTTCTTCTGAAATTTATTTCATCAACTGTTACAATTATTCATTAAAATAGTGACGTTAATTAAGAGTGAGAATTATCTTACGCCATGTCGTTTTTTGCATTGGCATAATTGAAAAAATGCGAACTTCGTAGTGCATATTTTATATAGATAACCTAATTTTAATTTGAAAAATAACAATATTCAAAACTATATTTAACCTTAAAAGTAACCAAAGAAATATTACTGAAAATTCAGTAATTTGTGAATAGCTCATCATAATTCTAGGTATATAATACAACAAAATAATTTAAACTATCATTCTGTTTAACTTTTTACTTTAGAATTTCATTATAAACAGTTTATTTATAAATATTTTAAGGACATGGCGTACTATAATTCTGAGAAAAATTAATTTTTTGAATCTCATATTATGCCACGTGCAAAATCAATTTTCCACATCAGCTAAAATACGTTCTTAATAGCATTAAAATGTGTACTAGTATGCTCTTGATCATTCATTATTTTCTACCGATAAACTTATTTCGATATTTGATAACGTTTTTGTAGCGTATATTACTGTTAAACTTTGAACCTCATTTTCTCAATTTGGCAGTTGAGGGACGTGCCGTGCTATGAATTTAGGGCGACGACATGTAACTATTTTAATTTGAAATAATTTTGTTTTATTCCTAATAGTTTTGTTTCTTTTTGGCTAATTTAAAATTTCTGAAGAATTATTAATTGCATTTTAAAAGTTGATGCTTTAAAAATATAAAAAAGAATGGTTAGACTAAAGAATATTTTTTTTAAATTTATATTTATTACAATTTGATTATATTTATTTTATACACAATTATATTTTTCAAAAAATTGTACTTGGATTTTTTAATATTTTCTTGAAGTTAGAAAACGATTAATAAATAAAAGTATTTGTTTTAGAAACATCAATAGGAGTAAACCTGAATATCCAAAGGAATCATCAAACTGAATATATGAGTGCTCTTCACAAGTGTGTAATTTCTTACATTTTATACATACAGTAGCCTCCCACGTATCTCACTACCAGTTATCGCGACTTACCTACTTGCTTTGCTCCCACTGTCGACATTAAACAAAATGCTCGCGCGTAAATATAATTTATAAAAATCTTGAAATTTAATGTGACGTACTTGAGAGGTTAATGCTTCATTCTTCTTTTAATTCAAAGTACTTACTTATTCGTTAATCAATGACTAGCTAATCTATACCAAAAAAGGAAAAACTCCTTTTGAAAGAAAAATTGAAAATAATTAATCGCGTTGAAAACGGAGTGACCGCAATTTATATTGCAAGAGAAATCGACACAAACAACAAAATCAATATTACTGTATTGTAATTAATAAAATTATTTTTATTGAAAAAAAAAATTTACAAAAAAAGTATTTTAAAGATATATTTCACGACTGATGAAATGATGAACTGATGAAAATTACTTTTTCAGGAAATAGATTTAATACAACTCTGCTATTTCCAATTTTTAAATTAAACTTTTCTATGGCTAAAACCCTTATATCAATTTTTTTAAGATAAAATTTTGTGAAAAAATACTTTATTTGAAGATTATTAAATTATTTTAAAAATTAAAAACAGAGTTATATATGTTCCTCTAAAAAATTGAGTCATTATTTATTAAAATTTAACCACTTTTGAAACTATAGTGTTCTTACTTTTATAGGTAAGTTAAATTAATTGTGTATGAATATAATATAGGGGCCACCCACCTCACGGTCGTGAGACGTGGACATACTATAATGTGTGATTTACCGCGGTTCTACTGGGAGCCAGTTACATTTTTTGGGTTTATATATATATCAGTTGCTCCCAGTGGGGCCCTGCAGTGGTTGTTTAAACTGTTTTTTAATTATATATATTTATTCTTTAGTTTTTATTTGTAGTTTACATGTATAACAATCAAATTCCCATTTATTTTGGTTTTTCAGCGTCGCTGATATATCTTTTAAGCGATTGCATTATCCTTGGCTAAAATGGGATGCGGTTTTTTTCAGAACTAAAATAGGCTCAGAATTTAAATCTTCTGTTGACACCATGACCAATTTCACCATGAAGGTTAATAAAATTCCATAAATTGTTTTAAAAAATCACATTAATCTGGTAAATTATAAATAGAACATTAAAAACAGCCAAATTTTTAGAATATACCTTTTTTTAATTCAAACTATAATTTTTTTACTGAAAAAGTTAATCAAGAAAAAGCAACAAGCCCGTAAAGCAATTTCTAATGGCTTGAAGATGAAGAAAGTCGAATTTGGTAATAATAAATTATTCCTTATAAATGTGTTTAATGGTTGATTGGATATGTTACAATCGTCTCGAAAATAATGATTCAATACATTTTTTTAGGGGAGCGAAGTAAGAAAGCCTTTTTGGACCTCATGTTGGACTTGAACGAAAATGAAAAGAATCCTATGACCGACACTGAATTAAGAGAACAAGTAGATACTTTTCTATTCGCTGTAAGTCACTAAAAAAAATAAATCCTGGAAATAAAACTTTTCTATTATCTAAAATGCTTTCTTTTGAAAATAACAAAGAGAACTATTTAAACCTTTTTTATTTTAAATAATAATAAGAAAAAAATATTACCTTTGAAATTTAAGAAAGTACCAAATTAAGACAGATAAATAATTGACCCGACCCTTGACGCTAAACTGGCTTTCTTACCTTAGTAACCATACATTAGTTCCTTACCCTTAGTTATATTTTGCAAAAAAACAATGTTTTTCTCACCCCCTAGTTTTTATTGATTTAACGTGGGAAAAAGGCAACTTTTTCTTACGGTTTGATTTAAATGCAAAAATACGGTACTAATGTAAACTTATAATACATGTACCTATTTAGAATACTTTTAGTAATAAGAATCAACCATAATTTTTAATATTATAAAATTTTAAGGGGTTTTATTTTAAGAACCTCTCATGGGACCTAACAGAATTCGCCGTAGGCGTTACTAATTGAGAGTTTCACGTAATATTATTATTATTATTACACCATTAAGCCGTTTCCCTTTCGGGGTAGGCGTGACTCACTCGGTAGGGAGGGGA